>CM046813.1:25388645-25571064 GCA_025617385.1 Murraya koenigii
GGATTAGGCCAAAATTAATCATTTTTAAATATGATCATGACTAAAATTACTTGCCTCTAGAGTCTAGAAAAATTCTACTCATTATCTTTTGTAATTTGTTCCACAAATTACTTGGATATTTACATTCTAAAAATTATTTTGAATATTTGAGTCAACAAAAATGCATATTTATTTGTAAAATTTAATATTATAAAAAAACCTATAAAGAAAATTACTAATAAATACAAAATACAATGTAATTATAATCATAATCAATGAAAAATAAATTTAATTATAATCATAATCAATGAAAAATAAATTTACTTTTGCTTCATAGATCACTCTGCTAATTCTCTAAAACATTAAATTATTTCCTTCTGTCTTTGCCCGTGCATGTAGGCTATAAGCCGAACCACGTAATTTCTAGTGTCCAAATTTATACTTGCACTTTATTTTCTTCCAATCTCATTTAGCTGTGGTTCTACTTCACCCATAATTTTTTTAACAGTGGTATCAGAGCATTGGTTGCATTTTTTGGAATTGATGTCACTGTTCACGTATACGGTAACTGTTCACATATACCACTACTATTCATGTATACGGTACTGTTCATGTGAAACAGTGATAATCGATCTTAACAAAGGTAGTTCGTGGTGAAAATAATGGCTGCAAAATACGAGCTTGAGAAGTTCAACGGGAATAATTTCTTGTTATGGAAAATTAAGATGAAAGTTATTTTGAGAAAAAATAATTGTTTGGCAGCAATTGGAGAAAGACCCATGGAAATAACTGATGATGCCAAGTGGAACGAGATAGACGGTAATGCAATTGATGATCTACACTTAGCACTTGCAGATGAGGTGTTATCCAGTGTGGCAGAGAAAAAGACAGCGAAGGAAATATGGAATACTCTCACAAAATTGTACGAGGCTAAGTCGCTGCACAACAAAATCATTTTAAAGAGGAGACTCTATACTCTTCGCATGGCGGAATCTACATCAATGACCAACAATATCAACACATTGAAGACTCTATTTTTGCAACTCACAACGTTGGGGTATGCTGATGGTGTAAAAGGGTATCGTCTGTGGAATCCCACTACCCACAAGATTGTCATAAGTAGAGATGTTGTCTTTGTAGAAGATCAAATGCAAAAGAAAGATGGGATGATAGTACCGTGAAAGAAAAGTTAGAGACTACACCGGTATATGTAGAAAATAATCAGGAAGATTCGTAGTCTTACAAGCGACACGAAGCACGAGGAATAAGAACCAGTCGAGTTTGAGGCTCTAGAAATTTGTCGGTCAACTCGAGAGAGACGACCTCCAACTTGGCTCTCAGAGTATGTTACAGAGATCAATGTTGCATATTGTCTTTTAACAGAGGATGAAGAGCCATCAACTTTCCATGAAGCTTTAAACAGCTCAAATATTACTTTGTGGATAGCAATGAATGCAGGAAGCAATTGAAGTTCTACACAAAAACAAGACATGGGAACTTGTGCCATTGCCACATGAAAGAAAAGCTATTGGAAACAAATGGGTCTACAAGATCGAACGTGATGGCAATAATCAAATGGAACAGTATCGTGCAAGATTGGTGGTAAAGGGATATGGTCAGAAAGAAAGTATTGACTTCAATGAGATATTTTTTCCAATAGTTCGACTCTCGACAGTCAGAGTAGTCTTAGCAATGTGTGCTACATTCGACCTACATCTAGAATAGTTAGATGTGAAAACTGCATTTCTTCATGGAGAACTTGAAGAAGAGATTTATATGCTCCAATCAGAAGGTTTTGCTGAAATAGGTAAAGAGAACTTGGTTTGCAGATTGAATAAATCTCTATACGGTCTGAAACAAGCGCTGAGGTGTTAGTATAAGAAATTTGATTCCTTCATTATGAGCCTTGGATACAACAGACTCAGTTAAGACCGTTGTGCTTATTACAAGAGATTTGAAGATAATGATTTTATCATTTTACTGTTGCATGTGGACGACATGTTAGTCGCAGGCCCCAACAAAGATCAAGTCCAAGAATTAAAGGAACAGCTTGGTTAGGGAGTTTGAAATGAAGGACTTGGGACCAAGCAAACAAGATTCTAGGGATGCAAATTCACCGAGACGTAAATAATAGGAAGATTTGACTTTCACGGAAGAATTACTTGAAGAAAATCTTGCGACGCTCAACATGCAAGATTGTAAGCCAATTTCTACCCCACTTCCTATTAATTTCAAGTTATCCTCAAGTATGTGTCCTAGCAATGAAGCGAGAGAGGAAGGAGATGTCTCGAGTACCATATGCATCAATCAGTGGGAAGTTTGATGTTTGCTATGATTTCTACAAGACCAGACATTGCACAAGCAGTGGGAGCAGTTAGTCGATACATGGCAAATCCTGGTGGAGAACATTGGCAAACAGTGAAGAGGATTCTAAGATACATAAGAGGAACCTCAGATGTTGAAATATGTTATAGAGGGTCAAATTTACTGTCAGAGGCTACGTGGATTCAGATTTCGCAGGTGACCTTGATAAAAGAAAATTTACTATTGGCTATGTGTTTACACTTGCGGAGGAGTTGTAAACTGGGTTTCAAAACTATAGATTGTTGTGGCTTTATCTATGACAGAGGCAGAATATATGGCAGCTACACAAGCATGCAAGGAAGCTATTTGGATACAAAGGTTACTTGAGGAGCTCAAGCACAAACAAGAAAAAATTCTTGTGTTTTGTGACAGTCAGAGTGCTTTGCACATTGCAAAGAATCCAGCCTTTCATTCCAGGACAAAACATATAGGAGTTCAATATCATTTCGTTTGAGAAGTAGTGGAAGATGGAAGTGTAGATTTGCAGAAAATCCATACCAAGGAAAACCTAGCAGATGTTATGACTAAGCCAATCATTACTGACAAGTTTATATGGAGTAGATCCTCTTGTGGCCTAGTAGAAATGTAAGCAACATGTCAATGGCAAAGAAGAAAGTATGGTGTGGAGATTGATTGGTTGCCAAACTTTCAACACGGCACAACAGGCAGTGTCGAAAAAGAAAAAGAAAAAATAATATAATAATAAATAAATAATGAATAGTAGCCAAAATGTGGCTATAAATTGAGAGTCTCTTTCCTCATTTCAATCATCCCATAAAATTTATTTCCTCTTGTATTAGAGAGAATTTTGAGAGTTAAATAAGTACTCTTAGTATTGGGTGTAATTGGGTATTGGGAAGTGAGAATAGTTTTCTCCTACTTATAGAGAGAGTATAATTATTCTCTTCTATTATTAGAGAGAAGTTATTATTTTTCCAGTATAATAAAATTATTTACTTCTGTCTTTGCCCGTGGATGTAGGCTATAAGCCGAACCACGTAATTTTTGGTGTCCAAATTTGTGCTTGCTCTTTATTTTCTTCCAATCTCATTTAGCTGTAGTTCTACTTCACCCATAAATTTCTTAACAAAAAAGAAATAGAGAAGAAACAGTAATGGTACAAGAATGAACAAAGAATTGCCACTAGCAAGCCCCCGTATGGGCAAATTCTACCTTATTCTCTGATAAACTTATCCTATCTATGTGTATATACATAAACAAATTAATGTTCCGTACGCTTATTGGTTAATGTCTTCGCATGAAGACTTGCGCCTTCCCAGATACGCAGATTTGAAGTTTTTGGTTGTTTCCGAAACACACAAACTCAAGAATTTAAAAAGTGAAACGTATTAAGAGTGTTGAAATTATTAATCCGAGTTATCTTCAATAGTTAACACTTCAATACTTAAATGTTCTTAAAGACCAAGAGGATTTATTTTTAGCTAATTTCAAAACTAGAGAGGTGAATTTGATGTTAGACCATTATTTAGAACGCTTGTGAAAATTTTCTTAACAGAAAACTAAGTTTTGTTAATTCTAATTGTTATTTTCTGCAGGAACTTATTTGGGAAAAAATGATTTAAATAATGAATTTTGCAAATTACTGGTTTGTTCGTTTTTAGGCAACAAAGATTTTGCTGCAAATAACTATTATTTATAAAATTTTGATCAATTAAAACATTCAAACTTAAATCAAATTTATTTGTTTGTGAAATTGACTTAAAAATTTTAAGGAATAATATGAACTCCACTTAAACACCACCGGCAAGAGAAAATAGAAGTTCAAATATTTTAGTGGTTACCCCAAAAGTTTGAAGTAATTTTACAGCCACCCTTAAGAGTGGGGTTGACCGGTTGAGGTGGTTCAATGGTTCAAAGGTGGGTGAATATAATTTTTCATATATAGTTTTATCTATTAGAGAAATTTTCATAAATTTCCTTTAGTTATAGTCTAATACCAATCCCCACTCTCAGATTTTGAAATTAGACTAAATACCATTTTAAGTATTGACACTACTCCTCGTAGCATACATACACTGAGTTATAGGATAAAAAATTTAAAAAGGGTAAACTTTAATTTAATTTACCTCTGTATGAAAATATCAATTTATTTCAATTTCTTGTTAAGACGACAAGAAAATAAATGCATTAATGTACACCATATTTGTTGGAAAAATATGCTCTTTAAAGTATATTTATATTTATTGTAATAAATAATATTTCTGATTAATAAAATAAAATGAGATATTTTATTTATGTATCTTTATTACATTAATATTTTGAGTAAAGTTCATTTAATCATATTATATGTATTTATGCGATCACTATGTGGATTCGCAGAAGACATAAATACAAGTTATCTTATGGTTAAATAAAATAAGTTCGTAGTTGATAAATAAAGTTGGACACTTTATTTAGGTATAGACTGTAATAAATTCATTTAGTGATTTGTCTTAATCATGTATGAATTTATTGATGTAGTATGTCTACATTGAACTGGATCACATATGAGATTTAATTAACCTTGTAATAACTGTCAGACTTATTAAATTTTATAGGCATTGATTTTCTGTAATCTTAATCTTGAGTTAGTTATGATTTCATGATTGTAGTTGTTATTTCATTTGAGTTACCAATAGGCATGACATATACATATAGTCTAGATTACTCGGTATCTTGGTGGGAGCAATTACGAATATTGAAATTATAGATTAACAATATAGAATTTGAACGACATATTTCTTGATGGGTTTTCAGTACTTGATCATAGAATTCTCTGTCCAGAGTGTCTCAACATAAATAAGTATGTTGAAATGATCATTAGAGAAAATCAGTAAGTATCAAGGAACAAGATGTAATTAAATTGATTGGACAGTTGAAATATCAATTTAAATTAACGATGTGGTATAAAGGATTGTGCAGTAAAGAAATCAATGTGGCTTGGGCGAATTATATTCGAGCATACAATTATGGAGGTCAATTCCAATCTTATAGTGGAGTAGAATTGGAATTAAATAATTATATTTGTTTAATTACAAATTTAATTATTATAGCTACTATTGTATGTTCCCAAATGATTCCCGGGTTAGCTCATTTAATTGACAACACCATCACTGGACCCAAAAAGTAAGAAAAACTGACATATGAGATGAAAATCATAATTATAATATTTGTTAAGGTCTAGTATGTTATATTCAAGTGTAAATGGGGGCTTGTAATATTTTATAAAGTGATCTCCTAGTTAGTTATACATTTCTTCCATTTTTACGTAAGTGGAAAGATAGTTAAAAGAGGAATCCTATTTTAAATAGAAATCATAATCCTAACATACCAGGGTTTTTCATAAGATATTATAAAATGAGCATTATTCTCTTAAAAAGTGACAAGAGAGAATCCCAGAGATTTTAAGAAAAATACAGAAGACATCTAAGAGGAGCCAGTTGCAATTGGGAGTGGTGAAACAGACGCCCACACGTCTAGTGTTGATCAAACTTGAGTCATAGCCTGGAAGATCGTTTGGAGGCGGATCTACAACTCTCAATTGTTCATCTTCTCAAAACATCAAGCTATGAATTTCTAGATTACTTAATTCTTATATGTTGTATGAGATCGGTCCTAAAAGGTTTTAATTGAAAAATTAAAAAATCTAGTTTTATTCCCTTCAATATTCTCCTTTATTTTCTAAATGAAAATTGAGGTAACTTGAGGTTTTTGCACTTTTAAAGTGTAAATTGAAGATTGTCATTCTATCCGAGGGATGAAATAAAGTTTACCCGATTAGAAAATAGTTTATCAATTTAGAAAACACCGGCAAATATGTTAAATTGAAATAAAACTTTTTCAAACCTCAACATTAAGAAATAATGTGTCACCCAAATTTTGATCCTTTGCTTGATAGTTGGATTATTTGGAAGTAATGTGCCGCCAGCATTTGATACTATGAGAGTTGCAACACTTCACATCTCTATTCCATAGTTGTTCAAAAAGCCACTACAATAATTACAATCATCACAAAAGTACAGCTAAAACAAATATGGTTGTGAGAACTGCAACACTTCACATTTCTATTCCATAGTTGTTTGAAAAGCCACTGCAATAATCACAAACACCATAAATTCTAATTAATATAGATATGATTATGAACAAATTACATTGTAGTATTACGTATATAGTTCATATAAAAAATTGGCTACAATCCAAGAATGTTTACAAATCTCATTCAAATTAATTTATACTAGTCTTGTGAAAGAACTTTTGGAACACCAAAAAACGAAAAATTTATGAATTTGCTATAATACTATTCATAATTCTTTTCTCCATTTCCCCATCATATTTTAAGTTGTCAAAAAACGACAATAATTTGTTCATATGAGAAATTAATGATAAAATTGAACGTACCTCAACGAACTGGCGGTCGGTAGAGCCGTTTTCTATACGCACACGCAAAGTCTTGGGACAACAACAAATCAAGAAAATAGCATCCAAATAAATTTGGTAGTTGGATTCTGACACATACATAGATAGCTCCATATCCTCAACAGGAACAGGGAGTGAAGGGGAATGTTTTCTGAAGTTCTCTATATTGAATGAAACTAAATAAATCACAATAAAGAAAAATGAATAGAAATAAATTAGAAAATGTACGTAAACTGTTAAAAATGAAAAAGATAAGGTGAACTTTTAGTACTACTAAATTATTTCGAATTTGTAAACATATATACATACCTTGTTCCCGATCCTTTCCATCAGAAATATGGTTAGACTTTCAATTCGATTTGATGCTCCAAGAAATTGTTTTAGCCCACTGTAGCAACGTTTGTCAAGATTTGTCTACTATTATAGCTCACTTTCCACGGACATGGCGCATTCATTGATATAATAGGAATCGAATGGTATTCATAAGTGAAGGAAAGTAAATTGGGAGTATCAACCTCAATTGCCTTCAAATTGCCAACCCTAATTAGCGGGCTTTCTTATGGGTCAGTGCTTAGATATCACACACTAATTACTAATGATCAACCTTAATTATTTGTTGGAAACATGCCAAACACAAAGGACTTGGGTCGCTATTAATTTATACGAAGGAAATGATCAAAATGTCATTGCACAAAATACGCCGTGATTTCAGTGCTCTTCAGACTATGGATCACATAAGTTGTTCCTTTAGGTCAATTAGCAATGCCAAAAGCATTTTTGAACCATACTGTTATACAATCCACTTACTTCTATTTCTATTGCTTAAAAATTGTTTTATTTAATTCTGTTATCAATTACAAAAAAAAGTTCTAATTAATTCTCTCTTTATTGTTATATCTAATATTGGGACTTCTCTAGTCAGATTCTTTCAAGGATTGCTATTTGTATGTGTAAAAAGAATATGTGCATGCAGTTTCCATTTTGTCAAATATTGTTGAGTTAAATAAGAGCAAAAACATAGGAAATTTGTTTTAGCCACTTTTGTTAACTGAAGGTTTATCTAAAACCTAGCTGGCTATCTGGGAAGCTTAAAGCTACAGGGAACTCCATTATACCTACGTAAGATCTGCACTGCACATCCATGTTGTATTAACTGGAGTTTAATTTTTATGGGTATGCATGGAATTTCGTAGAAGCTAATAGTCACTTACTCGATCTCTACTAATGCATGCATGCATCCATAATATCTGTTGGCTGAAAATCTGGATACCTTTTTTTTTTTTTAATTAACGTAATCTGTATATATGAATATTTTTTTAATCTGAAATTAAAATCTGGATTAAAGTTCATACAGATTTACAACATTGTAAATCTGTATGAACTTTAATCCAGATTTTAATTTAATCTGTCCCGAATTTTGAGCCCAAATCTGATAAGCACTTTTGATATATATAGATAGAATCCTTCTCTTATGCAGGTCCACTATTTTTTTTTTTTTTCACGTAGATACATTATCAAGTCATATGATTTAATAGTCACTATATATATATATATATAGATATATAGATAACAGAGTAGGTGAAGCCAACTTCTTACTGATTGAGCATGATGACAGGCGGCAGTACGTATTTTCTTCGCATCCTTCGTTTCAGGACAGGAATCATCAGGTTTTATTATTTCGAATATGAAATAAAAAAACTACTATAAGTAATATATGAATAGGTGATATTTGAAGTTTACTGGCTTAGACGAATTAGCTCAATCTTCGACTTTTCTTTCATTCTATATATATATATATATAACAATTGGTTTTACATACTATATAAAATCCTGTTCATCAAATTATAAATATTAGTCATAATATAGTCCTACGCATCAAATGTACCTATATAATCTTGCATGACTTCTATATATAAATCATGTCAAACTTTCAGTTAATGGATTTTTAAAATGGAGATCGTGCTTGACGAATTGGGATTCGATGGTAGAATTAGATTATTATTTTTAAGTGCTCGATGAATTGCACTTTACATGTCAATCGCTCATAGATTGGGCACTCAACATTTTGATTATTGTCGATCACTTATGTATTGGGACTTGCAAGTTGACATGTCAGTGATGATCACTCATCAATTGCTTCTCTAGAGTTAGAGTGACAAATTATTTAGGAGCATATATATATCATTCTCGGGCTCTCGCTTTTTTTTTAATGCGAACACACTATTAAACAGTGTCGTTTAATAATGTGTTCGCATGAAAAAAAAATAAGGGTGCCCACATGAGAGAAGGACTAAGCTGAAATTAAAGTTAAAGATAAATTGTTAGAGAGATATTTAGAGAAAGTAGAAACTCTCTAACCCTCGGTAATTCTAAAAGTAAATCTCACCCATGTGCCAAATCCAACTGTTGTGATTAAAGATGTATTTTTATGATGTCTATACAATAGAACCTCTATAAAATAATATTATTGGGACCTAGAAAAAATATTTTAGCAAGGTTATTTATTTATCGATAAATGAATAATTTATTAATTTATGAAGAGTTTTCTTAGTACACGTATTATTCTTTTAACTAAGATTCATATATGAGTTATAAATACAAGTATATGTACATAGAAGCCAGAAAGTTAATATAAATATATTTTAATTATCATGTATTTACAATTGATATTAATAAATTAATAAAAGTACATGTGCAAAAAAGCCAAGAAGTTAATGTAAATGAATTTTAATTATCATGTATTTACAAATGATATTAATAAATTAATGTAAGTACATTTTATATAGAGGCCAAAAATTAATGTAAATACATTGTATATAGTACATAGAACATAGAACACAAACTCTATAGATACATAATCCATTATTTTTTATTTTAGACTCAAATCATTAGAATCATGACTTCTCATTTGCAAGGAGTAAAAAAATCTACATCAATTGATGAGATGAGGAAAGCACTGTATAAATATAAAAATGAGCATATTTCCTTGAGTCAAAAAAATTTGCAACAATGGATTCAACAAAAATTTCACCTCTTCATAAGCCAGTCAGTAATATTAAATACTCTTAAAAAATTAGTTGAATATTTGTCAAATGAGATGAAACATAAGAATGTTAAGAGGCACATACCAGCAAAATATCCCGAGTTAGAAAAAATATTGTATGAGTGGTTTCTCCAATATCAAGAAAAAGTGAATATAATTGAAGAAATAATCCAAACTAAAGCAAAAGAATTTTAGTAAAAAATATATGGAAACTCTAATCCGGAATTTAGGAACAAAGAAAAAAAACAAACAACTTAAGATGCATATTTTGGAAAAGAGTTGAATTAATAAATGCAAGTTATCAAGAAAAACAAAATCCTTGATAATATGAATTTTATATTTTATTTTTATTAATATTTTTTTTATATTTGATCAATTACTAATTTATATTTTTGTTGGGCCCTAAAAGATTCGAAAAGTATTATTATCCTACGCATTTAGCAAAATTATTATTTTAGTACACTAGCATAAATCGGGACCGAAAAAATTTATTATTTTAGCGAGATTATTAATTTATCAAGGTTTTACTGTATTATTTGAGAAAAACAAAACAAAACATTAATTATGAATTAACAAAGAAAAAGTCCCCAATTTTGTCTTTCATTTCTTTTCTTCATCAAAGTCAAACGATAGTCATGGCGGCAATTGGCGGGAACCTGCCCAGAATCCACCACTCTCTTGTTATTATTCCAGAAGAATTGTTCAGATTGAACTTCAGAGACTTCCTTCCTACCGTCCAAATTTATTGCTAGTAATTTCATAAAGAGCAAAGCAAATTATCAAATATAATACAGCAAAAGAAATTCTTTAAAAATAGATAAATATATAAAACAAAGCATTGCCATTTAATTTATCCGATGGTAAGTTGAGTCACAAAACTGTTCTAAGCAGCTGCCAAGGGAGCTGTGTTCTACAGAGTTTTAAATAAATTAGTAATTACTGTTGAAAATATATAAGAACATGATTTCTTTGAGGGTTTGGGTTTAAAGTTCTAACAACACGTCCAAACCTTACTTATACATATAGAGTTGATTTTACAAACAAATAAAATTCAATTCGATCAAATAGATTTACTTTACAAACAAATAAATTTGCCTTTACAATCAAATGAACCACTTTTTAGAGAAAAATGATGTTTGTGACAAAATGAGTATGAAAATTAGCACAGAAACAAAAAGTATAAGGGAATAAAAAACAAAAAATTCTGTCTTCTAGTAAATGTTTTTTGTTTATCCTATAGTGAATGTTTTTGTCTTCGAGTGATGGTGTGCTAATTTTTGCACACTTATCTTTGACGTCCCTAATTAAGTTCATCACGAAAATCCCATTAAAGATTTAGTATAATTAATTCTCCTCTTCGAGGTCTCAAAACTTCTTCTGGATGCTTACGCAATCTTTTAATTATCAGCTTAAAACCTTCTCGATCTTTACATCTTTCAAATAATGCCGCCAACATTTGATACGATGAGAATTGCAACACTCCACATCTCTATTCTGTAGTTGTTCTAAAAGCCACTGCAATAATCACAAAAATTAATTGACCCCATAAATTCAATCAAACTAGAGATGATTGTGAACAAATTACATGTCTTGCATAATATAGACTATTCGTATAAAACATAGGTGTAATGGCTACAATCCAGAGAGTTACAAATGTCATTCAAATTAATGGAGACCCGTTAAATTACAGCCAGGCAGTAGGCACACACCAAATAACGAAAAATTTATGAACCTGCTACAATACTGATCTTATTTTCTTCGTTTCCGTCATCATAGAAAATTAGTAAGTTGTTAAGTCGACAATAGTATATTGTCAAAGTTTGAAAAGGGCACCACCTTTCTAGATGCGGTGCCCCATTCTCTCCATTCAACATGGCACGCGGTGCCGTGTTGAACAAAATATATATATTATATATATATATATATATATATAATAATAATAATAATAATAATAAAATAATAATAAAATAATAATGCATAGTAACCAAAATTCAGCTATAAATTGAGCGCTCATTCTCTCATTTCCATCATCCCAGAAAATTCATTTCTTCTTGTATTAGAGAGAATTTTGAGAGTTATTGGGTGTAATTGGGGTATTGGGAAGTGAGAATAGTTTTCTCCTATTTATAGAGAGAGTATAATTATTCTCCTCTATTATTAGAGAGAAGTTATTATTTTTCCAATATAATAAAATTATTTCCTTCTGTCTTTGCCCGTGGATGTAGGCTATAAGCCGAACCACGTAATTTCTGTTGTTCAGATTTGTGCTTGCTCTTCATTTTTCTTCCAATCTCATTTAGCTGTGTTTTTGTTTCACCCATAAATCTCCTTACAGTGGTATCAGAGCGAGGTTGCATTTTTGAAATCGGAGTTACTGTTCACGTATACTATCACTGTTCACGTATACGGTCACTATTCACGTATACGTTACTATTCACGTTAAACAGTGAGAGCCGATCCTAACTAAGTTAGTTCGTGGTGAAAGCAATGGCGGCAAAATACGAGATTGAGAAGTTCAATGGGAACAATTTCTCGTTGTGGAAAATGAAGATGAAAGCTATCCTGAGGAAAAACAATTGCTTGGCAGCAATTGGAGAACGACCCATAGAGGTAACTGATGATGCTAAGTGGAACGAAATAGACGGTAATGCAATTGCTGATCTACACTTAGCACTTGCAGATGAGGTGTTATCCAGTGTGGCAGAGAAAAAGACAGCGAAGGAAATATGAGATACTCTCATAAAGTTGTACGAGGCTAAGTCGCTGCACAACAAGATCTTTTTAAAGAGGAGACTCTATACTCTTCGCATGGCGGAATTTACATCAGTAACCGACCATATCAACACCTTGAAGACTCTATTTTCGCAACTCACAACGTTGGGTCACAAAATAGAGGAAAATGAACGTGCGGAGCTTCTACTTCAAAGTCTACCAGATTCGTATGATCAACTCATCATCAATCTGACGAACAACAACCCGACGGACAGTCTAGTTTTCGATGATGTTGCAGCCTCCATCTTAAACGAGGAAAGCAGGAGCAAGACCAAGGAAGATAGACATGCAAGTTCGCAGCAAGAAGAAGCACTATTGGTGACGAGAGGGAGATCAACAGAACGTGGCCCCAGTGGGAGTTACAATCATGGTAGATCAAAATCCAGAAGTAAGAAGAATGTGAAATGCTACAATTGTGGCAAGAAAGGGCATGTGAAAAAAGAGTGTTGGAGCAATCAGAAGAGTAGAGAGAATAAAGCACCTGAGTCATCAAATGCTCAGGGTTGTGTGGCTAGTACATCGGATGATGGTGAAATTCTCTATAGCGAGGCGTAGTCATTACGTATAGGCGTAAAGTGGTTAGCTGACGTCTGGCTTATAGACTCAGGAGCAACATGGCATATGACCTCTCGGAAAGAATGGTTCAACACATATGAACCAATCTCATGAGGATCTGTGTACATGGGCGATGACCATGCCTTGGAGATTGCTGGTATTGGTACTGTCAAAATAAAAATGTATGACGGTACAGTTTGCACAATTCAAGAGGTACGATATGTCAAAGGCATGAAGAAAAATCTATTGTCTTTAGGACAAATAGATAGTCTTGGGTGCAAAGTCCATATTGAAAATGGGATGATAAAAATTGTCAGAGGAGCGCTTGTGTTAATGAAGGCAGAAAAGATCAGTGCGAATCTATTCATGCTTCAAGGAGAAACACTACGAGAAGTCGATGCGTGTGTCGCGTCAAATGGAGAAGAGTCAACGATGATGTGGCATCTCAGACTTGGCCACATGTCAGAACAAGGTTTGAAGATGCTCTCTCAGCGACAGCTGCTTCCGGGACTCAAATCGGTAAGTCTACCTTTTTGTGAGCATTGTGTTATAAGTAAGCAAGATAGATTGAAATTTAGCGGATCCCATGCTGAAGTAAATGCATTCTCGACTTAGTTCATTCCGATGTTTGGGAATCACCGGATTTGTCCCAAGGAGGTGCAAAGTACTTCGCTACTTTTATCGATGATTACCCAGGAGATGTCGGGTCTATCCAATCAAGAAAAAGTCAGATGTGTTCCCGAGATTCAAGGAATTCAAAGCGCGGTTGAACTTGAATCTGGGAAAAGATCAAGTGCTTAAGAACGGATAATGGCGGAGAGTATACTGGTGGTGCATTTCTTGCATACTATAAGCAAGAAGGTATTCGGAGGCGCTTATGATGGCATACACTCCTCAACAAAATAGAGTGGCGGAGCGGATGAACGGAACTCTTACGGAGAGGATAAGAGCTATGTTGAAGACTACCTGGTCTACCTAACTCTTTTAGGTCGAGCGACCAAAACCGCTCATTATGTGATAAATCGGTCTCCATCAACGACCATTGAGTTGAAGACGCCGATGGAGATGTGGACGAGTAAGCCACTAACTACTCTCAATTACATGCATTTGGAAGTCCTCAGATATGTAATGTATAATGCCCAAGAAAGAACAAAGCTAAATCCAAAATCTAGGAGGTGTATCTTTTTGGGGTATGCTGATGGTGTCAAGGGGTATCGTCTGTGGGATCCCACTGCCCACAAGATTGTCATCAGCAGAGATGTTGTCTTTGTAGAAGATCAACTGCAAAAGAAAGATGGGGATGATAAGTATCGTGAAAGAAAAGTCAGAGACTACACCGGTATATGTAGAAAATAGTCAGGAAGATTCAGAGTTTTCTGAAGCAGCACCAGACCACGAGGAACAAGAACCAGTCGAGTCTGAGGCTCCAGAAGTTCATCGGTCAACTCGAGAGAGACAGCCACCAACTTGGCACTCAGAGTATGTTACAGAGATCAATGTTGCATATTGTCTTTTAACAGAGGATGGAGAGCCATCAACATTCCATGAAGCTTTAAACAATTTCGGATGTTACTTTGTGGATGACAATGAATGTAGGAAGAAATTGAAGCTCTACACAAAAATAAGACATGGGAACTTGTGCCACTACCACATGGAAGAAAAGCCATTAGAAACAAATGGGTCTACAAGATCAAACGTGATGGCAATAATCAAGTGGAGCGGTATCGTGCAAGATTGGTGGTAAAGGGATATGCTCAGAAAGAAGGTATTGACTTCAATGAGATCTTTTCTCCAGTAGTTAGACTCACGACAGTCAGAGTAGTCTTGGCGATGTGTGCTACATTCGACTTACATCTAGAACAATTAGATGTGAAACCGCATTTCTTCATGGAGAACTCGAAGAAGAAATTTATATGCTCCAACCGTAAGGTTTTCATTGAAACAGCAAGGAGAACTTGGTTTGCAGATTGAACAAATCTCTATACGGTCTCAAACAGGCGCCGAGGTGTTGGTATAAGAGATTTGATTCCTTCATCATGAGCCTTGGATACAACAGACTCAATTCAGACCATTGTGCTTATTACAAGAGATTTGAGGATAATGATTTTATCATTTTGCTGTTGTATGTAGACGACATGTTTGTCGCAGGCCCCAACAAAGATCAAGTCCAAGAATTAAAGGCACAGTTGGCTAGGGAGTTTGAAATGAAGGACTTGGGACCAGCAAACAAGATTCTAGGGATGCAAATTCACCGAGACAGAAATAACAAGAAGATTTGGCTTTCACAGAAGAATTACTTGAAGAAAATCTTGCGACGCTTCAACATGCAAGATTGTAAGCCAATTTCTACCCCACTTCCTATTAATTTCAAGTTATCCTCAAGTATGTGTCCTAGCAATGAAGCAGAGAGGAAGGAGATGTCTCGAGTACCATATGCATCAGCAGTGGGAAGTTTGATGTTCGCTATGATCTCTACAAGACCAGACATTGCACAAGCAGTGGGAGCAGTTAGTCGATACATGGCAAATCCTGGTGGAGAACATTGGCAAACAGTGAAGAGGATTCTAAGATACATCAGAGGAACCTCAGATGTTGCATTATGTTATGGAGGGTCGAATTTAATGTCGAGGCTACGTAGATTCGGATTTCGCAGTGACCTCGATAAAAGAAAATCCACCATCGCTATGTGTTTACACTTGCAGGAGGAGTTGTAAGTCGGGTTTCAAAACCGCAGATCGCTGTGGCTTTATCTACGATGCAGGCAGTAATACATGGCAGCTACACAAGCATGCAAGGAAGCTATTTGGATACAAAGGCTACTTAAGAAGCTCGAGCACAAACAAGAGAAAATTCTCGTGTTTTGTGACAATGTAGTGCTTTGCATATTGCAAAGAATCCAACCTTTCATTCCGTGACAAAACATATAGGGTACAAGATCACTTTGTTCGAGAAGTAGTGGAAGATGGAAGTGTAAATTTACGTAAAATCCATACCAAGGAGAACCTAGCGTATGTTATGACTAAGCCAATCATTTTTGACAAGTTTATATGGAGTAGATCCTCGTGTGGCTTAGCAGTAAACGTAAGCAACATGTCAATGGCAAAGCAGTAAAGGATGGTGTAGAGATTGATTGGTTCTCGATCAAATCTCCAAGTGGGAGAATGTCAAAGTTTGAAAGGGCACCGCCTTTTAGATGCGATGCTCCATTCTCTCCATTCAACACGGCACGCGGTCGTGTGGAACAAAATATATATTATATAGATATATAATAATAATAATAAAATAATAAAAATAATAATAAAATAATAATGCATAGTAACCAAAATGCAGCTATAAATTGAGCGCCCATTCCCTCATTTCCATCATCTCAGAAAATTCATTTCTTCTTGTATTAGAGAGAATTTTGAGAGTTATTGGGTGTAATTGGGGTATTGGGAAGTGAGAATAGTTTTCTCCTAGTTATAGAGAGAGTATAATTATTCTCCTCTATTATTAGAGAGAAGTTATTATTTTTCCAATATAATAAAATTATTTCCTTCTGTCTTTGCCCGTAGATGTAGGCTATAAGCCGAACCACATAATTTCTGTTGTTCAGATTTGTGCTTGCTCTTCATTTTTCTTCCAATCTCATTTAGCTGTGTTTTTGTTTCACCCATAAATCTCCTTACATATATATGTTGAGTATGAGAAATTAATGAAAAAATTTAACGCACCACAATGAATTGTAGTTTCGATATCATTTGAGGGCCGCACACACAGAGTCTTGGGATAACAATCAAGAAAAGACCATCCAACAAAATTTGGTATTTAGATTATGACAGAGACATACATAGCTCCATTTCCTCAAATGGAACAGGGAGTGAAGGGGGAGTGTTTTCTGAAATTCTCCAAATTTTATGAAACCTAAATAAATTACAATAAAGAAGAAGGAATAAAATAGATTAGAAAATGTACGTAAACTATTAAAAGTGAAAAAGATAAAAGGTGAACTTTATTACTAATAAATTATTTCGAACTCGTAAACGTATATACATACCTTGTTCTGCATCCGTCTCGTGAGAGATATGGTTAGATTTTCTATTCGATTTGATGCACCAAGAAATTGTTTTAGCCTGCTGTAGAAATGCTTGTCAAGTTCACCTCTATGGAGGTAGATCAATTCCCATAGACATGAGGCATTCATTGACATAGTAGGAATAGAATTTTACTCGTAAGTGAAGGAAAGTAAATTGGGAGTATCAACATCAACAGCCCTCAAATGACTGTATATCCGAAATAGTAAGTGCTTGAGCCGATTACTTGAGATCTTGACCCTTTTGAGGAAAGGAAAATCAATCACTTACAGATTCTCAAGCGTAGGAAATTTTGAAATAAGCCCTTGAAACAAGTGGTCTTTGCCAACTCTTAATCCATACAAAATCAATTCTTTCAGATGTGGAGACAAAGCCACGTTAATTAAGGTTCGATTGAATGAGTATGAATTAAAGGTTAACTGCTGAAGACTCGGAACAAAAATTTCAACACTTGACATATCTATATGAATTATCATTTTCCTGAGTTTATGTGCATTGGAGACACTCAAAAACTTCAAACCTTCACAGCCGGAAAGGCACAAATCTTCAAGAAAACGGCATTCGCCAACAAGCTTTTGGAGCACCTGTTCAGTTACAAAGACTCTCCTAGGGAAAGCTTTTTCAGAGAATTTATGCTTATAGCTGTTAAGGAAGCTCACATGCACTGTATGGAGAGTAAAGCAGAGGATTACAGCACCAGCTGCAGCAATCACAAACCGTTACAAATTGATGATATAAGATGTGAGGTGGCACTTGGAGATTATGATATAGTTCATGCACGTGATGTTTAGTTTCTCAAGTTAATATAATCTGTTAATGATTAACTGGAGTTAGTTACAAGTATTAAGCTTAGTATTGAATTGTATATAAGGCAGCAGCTTGTATATTCCTCTGTAATGAAAAATCATATCATCGAGAATGAGAAAGATGTTTCCAGAGCTTTTTCATTTAACTTTCTTTGCTCCCAAACACTTAAACTGAATTTCAACTATAGCATTCGAGGGCTCCTGCAACTGGCAACCCGCTGGAGTTAAAGTAGTTAAAAATTTGGAAGAAAAGATTGTTTAAGGCAAGGTGTACTCATTATATCCAACTGTGTGGATTTTATGTGTAGTTCTTTTACTCCATTCTCAATGGCCAATCCTATCCATTTATCAACAAGCTGAGAAGACACTATTCCATCATCATCGTGATCAGGCCTTACACGTAGTGTCAGCTTCTGCATACATAAATTGAGCTCGCGGAACCGAAACAGGGAAGAATCCACAAGTTCTTTAAATTCTTCGTCTCGCAATACCCAGCTATTGCCATTGAAAAAATATATGTTACTGAATTCCAGTATGGGGAATGAAATACGCAACTAGGGATGGCAAAAAAGCCCGATCCGAATTTTGGCCCGATTGGCCTGGCCCGATTTTTTCGGGCTTTAGCCCGAACTTAGAAGTTAAAACTCAGACTCGGGCTTTAATTTTTAGGTCCGATGAAATTTGAGTTCGGGCTCGGGCCTTATGTGACCCGGCCCGACCCGACCCGACCCGATCATTTACTAAATTTTAAAAAAAAATTACACTGACAGCACAGATGACACATCACAGATTGAATGAGTATTTTTATTTCTATAAGACATGAGTGTTGATTTTTTTTTTTATGTTGTGTTGTGGAATTGTGTATTTTTATTTGTACAAGACATAAGTTTTTTTTTTTTAATGTTGGGTTGTAGAATTGTATAGTTTTATTTGTATACGATGAATTTTATTTTTTTTCAAATGACACAAGTGTAAATTAAATTTTGAATATAAGTTGTGGGTATGCTGTGCTTGGAAATAAATCAAACAATTAAAATAATTAAAAACATATCTGAGACACTAGGTGAATAAATCAAATAATTAAAATAAAATAAAGTCGAGGATCTTGACTCGACCTGCTCGACTCGACCCTAGCCCGAATCAGGCCCGACTGAGCCCGGCCCGAAATAAAAATTATCGGACTTTTTATCAGGTCGGGCTTTTTGTTTAAGTAGTCGGGTCGGGCTCGGGCCTGAATTGCCATCCTTATACGCAACTGATTCCATCTCTTTGACAAGATACTAGTTTGAGCAACCTCTTTTGCAGGAAGGTAGGACATTATATGATGAATGACAAAAGTAGGAAATTCCGGAATTCGATTCATGAAATCTGATAAGAAGCTATCTGTATAAATAAATATATTCAAATTATTTAAAATTTCAAACCTTTTGTACAGACCAAGTGGTTTTACCAATGAAGCTAGCTAACCACCGTATACCTAATAATATAAAATTCTCTGAACGAAAAAGAGCCCTAAAGCACAAATTTTCACACCAATTGTCCATGCAGCAAATTATTGCATAAAGTGTTAAACAAATTATCAAATTTATATAATACATGCAACAAAATTTCGATGAGGCTGCCTGGACTCCGGATTGGAATAGAAAAAAATAAAGAAAAATAAAATAAAAACCTTACCAGTAAATCCGATGCAAGAGTTTACTGCAGCCAAGAGAGAAACGTACGGGAACTATATAGAGTTTCGAATAAATAACATGTATATATATATATATATATATAAAGAAAACTTCTGGTCGGTTTAGAAAATAAAAACCCGAAGGTTTCAGAGTTGTAAAATTGGTGGGACGCGTACTTAATTTTATAAGAAGTCAACAACTAGTCAAATTTGTAATACGCATTGTTTTTTTTTTCCTTCCTTTTTAAATCCCATTTCAGATCTGCTCCATGGTTGTTCAAAATGCATCTGGACAGAAAAAAAAATGATAAATTCAGTTAAGTCCTGGGGTGTTCTTGGAGCAATGTTCCTTTCCCATTCAGTGCTTACCATGAGTATTCTTCAACCAATTATAATAATATGTATACTCATGTGGCAAACAACTCATGTAGCACTTGTCAGGAGTATGCTTCGGCCAATTATGATAACATGTATACTCATGTGGCAAACAATGAATGAAGGAGTAATACTCCAAGAGCACAAAAAAGGCTCTCTTAAAATAGGGAAAAGTCTTATATGATTGATTGATTGTGAACAAATTACATTGTCTTGTATCAAAAACAGGCGTTATGACTACAATCCAGAGATGCTTTCAAATGCCATTCAAATTGATTCATACCAGTTTGTGAGAGCTTTTGTCGCACCAAATGACGAAAAATTTATTAATCTGCCAAAATACTAGTTATTTGTGATTTTTGAATTATTTTTTTTCTCTTTCTTTTATTAAAACTCATTCCATTGATACAATTGACCATTCACATTATCACAAAATAGTTTATTCAATAGCATCTATGTATGTTGCCTTTCCATTATGTAAAAGGCGAAACAAAGAAAATTTAAATCTTCTAGAACTTTAAAATTTTTATGACTTCAGCAATCAAGATTGAGAACAGTCGCCGTCCTATATTTTCACACACACACACACATACTGTCCATTCAGACAATTTTAATAAAAAAAAAGAAAAAGCTTTTTGAATTTTTCATTACACTTGACATAAGATCAAATTCACGTATTTAAAATTAACAAACAAATATTAACTACTACTTTTCTACAGCACTCCTAACTTGATCTCAGTAAAGGAATACACCATTCAAGATTGAGTGCTAGATGTCCACTTGGAAGTCTAATATAGTTTTCTTCTTCTGAATGCATACGCAATCTATCCATAAAATTATATGAATAAATCAGCCTACCAACTCTATATGTTTTGAAGCTCTCAATCTTTGTATTCTTCAAATAATGTCGTGAGACGACCCACCCCATACCTAGAGGCGACCTATCTCAAGAAACTGAATTCAAACATTAAAAATCATCTTATTAATAAGAATTCTAATGAAATTTCGGCAGAACCTTCCCTAAACATATAACATTTCTAAACCTGCAATTATAACACAAGCACTCCCAAATAGTTTATTATACATCAAACTACTTCAACCCAGTCTCATTCAGTAACATATCCAATAATATACACGTTTCTTAATTCTTATACCACCTTCTTATTATAATTCCAAAATAGGATGATTATACATTAACTAAAAGAAAAATTATTCTATATTCTCAGACACTCTCATGTGGCCAAAGGACTCCAAATATGAACAGCTGCTGGGTCAACTGTTGTAACTGTAATCTCCTGGGGGGAAATATAATAAAATATAGTGAGTATAAAACTAAGTGAGCTCAGTGAGTGGATAATAGCTTTTGAAACATAAAATACTTACAAAAAATAAATGCATCTCTTGTATAATTAATTTTCTCAAATAATTATTTTAATGTAAAAATTCCTTCCATTTCAATCATATTCTGAACATAAATATAATTGATACTGCCACAAAATTAAGGAAAACATCTCATATTAAAATTATCATCTTATACTGAAATATCAAATACTAAGTAATACAAATATCCTTAAACAAATACCCGGGGGAATAATCTAGTCATATCCGGACCTCAACGGACGACAATGATGTACTATCTGGGTACCATCATGCCCAGAGCTACACAGATAAATGGGGACGTGCCATCTCATCCTTATCAGCATAACTCATACACGGATCTCAACGGAAGTGCTATGATGCGCTATCTGGCGACATCGTGTCCTGACCACCCAGTCTTAAATCTCATCATATCTCAATATCTATCTACATGCATATGCCCCCAAAGGGCGAAAGCGCCCAAACACACTGCCAAAGCCTATATGTGTGTTCAGACGGGGCCCCAAAGGCCTACTATCTCATCTAATTATATCTGGAGGGAATAGATATTTGCTTTAAACTTAAAATCATGATCAAAATTAATATATATATATATACTTTAAATCATGCTCAAGATTCAATCATATGCTCTTTAAATCATGCTCAAATTCAACATATATAAACTTTAAATCATGCTTGAAATCCGCATATATACACTTTAATTTATACTTGAAAATTAATCATCTCTTTTACCAATTTAAAATCAATACGGAGCATAAATGAATAAATATAACTTAACAAAATATTTATATGTAATAAACATTTATTTCGGAGAACCATTTAAATGAAAATAATTTAAATATTTATTTCACGAATAAGCTTTACTATATTAAAATAACATACGCAAATAGTTTTAATATATTCCACTTACAGTGACAAACTCAGACTCGGCTATCACCAAAGTCCGCAGGTAGATTTTCATCCGCAGATCCACCTATTTTAAAGAAACGATATAATTACTTCTCATATTTATAATTTAAACTAATCTCACAAAAATAACGCTTAAAGTAAATATTTGTTCAAATATTACTACTCTTAATTCTTTTGGCTTACCGTATTAATCCCGTATTCGTAATTTAAAATCTGAATTAATACTTGTTGGCAACCCTTAAATTCATAATTTACTAATTTATCCTCAACATCATAAAATTATCAATTTATACTCAATTCAGATTGCAAAAACATCCTCAAAGCTGTAAAATATGAAATTACTATCTATACGCAAAATTACCAAAATGCCACTACGATCAACGTTGACTGGAATTCACCCAATGACGGTGGGGAAGCTCGGACTAGACACTTCTAGTCGAGGTGAGTTCAAAGGTGCCGATGGTGACCTCTCACGAGCGGCGGTGGCACCGGATCGAGCCTTTGAAGCTGTGGTTCTTTGGGGTGGTCGGTCGGCCACAAATCAGCCTCCTCAGTGCCAATGGTTGGTCGAGAATGGAAGATGGTGAGGTGGGGAATTTTTTCCAATTGGTGGCGTAGCTAAAGACGGTCAAAATCGGCGGCGATCATCCACGACGTGTGGGAGTTCTGCCTAGTTTCTGGCAGCAAGGACGTGAGGGGGTTGACGGCCGGGTCATAAGCTTTTGTTTGACACCTTGCTGGGCCGGTAAGGTGGCCAGAAATGGAAGAAACCAGCGGGTCGGGTTTTGGGTCTAGGTCTGGTGAAACGGGTCAACAGGTCAGCTCACTCTCTCTCGGTTTCAAATTTGAATTTTTCACCCCTTTTCATCTTTTAAACACACCCAAAATATCACATAGACCCCTTGTTGATTTAATTATTTACATATATAAATAAAACAAATGCATATGTTACATGTCGCCAACATTTGATACTATCAGAATTGCAACTTCACATCTCTATTCCTTAGTTGCGGAAAAAGACACTACAATAACCGTAAACATAATAAATATTCAGAATTGTAAATGCTAAAATTGACAAAATATAATTTGTTGACTATGAGAAATCTTGGTTGCTCAATTCTGGATCATTGCTCTTTTTCCATTCACTCTTTGGCATGTGTATTTTCCAACCAATGGTTATGATTACACATGTAGCAAAAGTTAATGGGGAAGGAGCAATACTTCAACAACATCAAAAAAGTTTTTCAACCGTACCTTAAGGAATTCGCTGCTGGAATTATTGTTGTCTAGAGGCACAAACAAAGTCTTGGGGTGAAAAATCAAGAAAAGACCATCCAACAAAATTACTTTGAAGGGGAATGTTTTCTGAATGCCTCTACATCAAATGAAACCTAAACAAATAATCACAAAAAATTAACAATGGTAATTAAACATGTGATCAAGTGGTGTAATCAATTATATGGAATCTCTTAATGAATTAACGTCAGTACCTTGGGGGGATTTTATGTTAAGA
This sequence comes from Murraya koenigii, assembly GCA_025617385.1. Lineage (NCBI taxonomy): Eukaryota > Viridiplantae > Streptophyta > Magnoliopsida > Sapindales > Rutaceae > Murraya > Murraya koenigii. The sequence continues at coordinate 25,412,503 of CM046813.1, forward strand.
TGTTCGATTTGATTGTATGCTCCAATAAATTCTTTTAGACTATGGTACCAAAAATTGTCAAGTTTATATCCTTTATATGAAATGTCCACTTTCCATGTCCATGGAGCAGTCGTGGATATAATGCAATTATATCCTTTATATGAAATGTCCATTTTCCATATTTGAAGAACAGATCGATGTAGTATACATTGCTTATAAGGCCATCAAAGAAAGAAAAGAGGGTGAAAAAAAATGATGATGGACAATTAAAAATAATATGTAATTACTGAGAAAACTAATCATTAACTTAGCCATAAATTTTCATACCGACTAGTCCATAAAAAAAAAAAGCTAAATAATCAATAAAAAAAAAAAACAAAGCCTTACCAGTAAAATGCGAAGAATATTTAATTGCAGAGTTAATTGTTCTAACTTCTTTGCAGTAGCAGGAACCATACGGTTAAAAATATATATAAGAATATGATTTCTTGTCCGTTAAGAAAAGAGAGAGGGTTTAGGGTTTAAAGTTAAAACAACTCGTCAACACCTTTAGTCAGATGGGTTGCTAATTGAACCCATGTACTTAATATTTGCACCATATTTAAATTAAAATTTTTATTACAAAAGTACCCGTTGATGAAATTACTATTAAAGACAAATAATGATAGCGCTGGTCAATAAATTACACAAATTTTTTGCTTCCCGAATTTTACATGTATAATTAATTAGTCACTCACCATAATTAAAAAAAAAATTTAAAAATTTTGGAATATTGATTTACTCTTGGAGCTAGGGGATTAATTTTGTAGAAGTTGCACATGTATGAAACTGAACACACTAAAGATATTGAGTTTAAAGTTGAACTAATGCAGAAGTCTTAAAGACAAAATAGTATTTGCAGTTTTGCACACCAGTACATATAGCACAGTCATGTATTAATATTGTTCATTATGGCCGCATAAGAAAAAGAAGAATGCTTGAAACAACCCATTAGCCTTCATAATCCCCCTGAACAAACTTGTTCTCCGGATAAATCTGGATAAAACATGGCAACAACTTGATTTCCACCAAATTTTCTTCCGATAAAACATGGCAACAACTTGATTTCCACCAAATTTTCTTCCGTTCAGCCACGTCTGGGCTTCTATAGCACCATGAATATCTGCGTACTCTAAGAAAACCTGCAAAGAACAAGAGAATTTTGTGTTCAATCATAGGGGTTCAAACAATGGCATCACAAGTGATGATGCAAAGGGAGGGTGTGTGGAAGACAAGTGTTATGCTATGGGAGAATAATCCCCATTAACATTTAACACTTGCACAATATTCGATTAAAGTAAAATATATTTGCAATGCAAAAAACGAGAACATTATGCTGACCTTCCCAACTCCCGGTGATGGCTCGCCATTAGGATTGGGCTGTGGGATGACAACATTCACCAATGTACCTGCATACGATGTGTGAAAATGATGGAATAGCAGAAAACTTAAACAATCACAAGTTAATATAGAAAATAAATAAATTGAGGTTTATGGAGTCTTCTGTGTGTGTGTATTAGGCCCTATTCTTTCTAACAGAATGCGGGACTACAAAAGGCTGTAAAATAGACATACATAAAACAAAGAAAATTAATAAATAAGAAGCAGCACTGGTAAAAGAAGAGCTGAGAAGGAACATAAAAGTTCAAATTAGATACCTAATTTTCCAGCTTTTCTCATGTCTTCCAAAATGTCCTCAGTACTCTTCATCATGTTTAAGCTTTTCTGCAGTAACTACTTGACTAAAGCACAAAACCTTAGAGGGAGCTGAACCTGGTTGCAACATAAGCCGCTGCAAAAGAACAAAAACAATAAATCAACCCATACATCACACTTAAAACAAACAACAAAAGCTGTATAGAATAAAAGTTAATTTAAATATACTTGATAAGACAGGCAGGATAGAATGATATTGGAAATACGACAGTGAAAATGTTTTTCACCTGCAATGAACTCTGCAACGACATACTCTCTTCCTCCAATTTAAGTTGGTTATTATTCTGGTTTTCCAGTCTAACAGTGAGAGTCATATCTCCCATTTTAATCCCATTCAGGGCAGCACATGCTATATAGGTAACTGAAAGATCTTGGTAAACACACAAGGCATAGCCCTTTGATTGTGCAGTTTCTCCATCTCTAATTACTTCAAAACGACGCAGGGGCCCAAAAGTCTCCAACAACTCCCTGATTTGTGTTTCTGTAAAGTAATAGGGGAACCCACCCACAAAATTGTGGTCTGCAGGACCCTCAAGGTCATCAGCGGAACCAGGTGTTAGACCAACAGCAGCCATGTTAAGTTTGGAATTGGACTGGCTGGGACCAAGCGTTGCAGCAAGAGATGGGTTATAGTCACTAGGTCTGCTCACCTTCACAGGGGCTCCCTGCAAATTCAACAGATCATTACTAGAGAACATCTAATTTAGAATGCTGCAATGCACGGCAAATAACCCGAGATCTATTCTAATTAATAATAAATCTGACTTTAAATATATATGATGAGATGGGCAGGATAAAATGATATATTGACTATACAACAATAAAAAAAATTTTCACCTGCAATGCAATCTGTTGCTTAGCATGCAACAATACACTCTCCTGCTCTGGTTGGTTAGCGCCCTGAGTTGCCCGTCTAACAGTGAGAGTCATATCTCCCACTTTAATCCCATTCAGTGCAGCACATGCTAGATCTGTAACAGAAAGATCTTGGTAAAGACACAGCGCATAGCCCTTCGATTTTCCAGTTTCTCTATCTTTAATTAGATCAAAACAATGCAGAGGCCCAAAAGACTCCAACAACGTCCTGAGATGTGCTTCTGTGAAGTCATATGGTAACCCACCCACAAAAATGTGGTCTGCAGGATCAAGCCCACCAGTGGAACCAGGCATTAGACCAACAGCAGCCATATTAAGGCTTGGATTGGGCTGGCTGGGACTAAGTGTTGCAGCAAGAGATGGGTTATAGTCCCCAGGTCTGCTCACCTTCACAGGGGCTCCCTGAAAATTCAACAAATTGTTAACAGATGCCATCTAAATTTAAAAAGCTGCAATGCACAACAAATTCTACTCTAATTAAGATGCAAAAGAGAATGAAAATACCTCAAAAATAATTCCGTCTAAAGCCAATACATTACTCGCCTCCTCCATGGATCTCATCTCTACATAGGCGAACTTCTTTTCATGGTTTATGCAGACATTGACAATAGCATCCCCTGATCATAACTAACAAGTAAACTGAGCAACCATCCAAACAGTCTAGCTATGCACTCATAATGAAAACAAAACATCATGATCATACCTGGACCAGCTGTGTTTCCTCCAATTGCTGCCATAACCTTGCTAAAGAATGCTGCAACAGACTGCAGTAGATCATAAACGGTCAGCATGAATAAAATGGGAAAAATAAAATGGCAATAGATTTTCGGTTATGTGTAAAACCTGTTCATTTGCTGTAGGTGGAAGGCCTCCAACATAGACTTGCCGGGCATGCCTAGTAGCCTGAAAACAGATTTAGAATCAGAAAGATATGTTAATAGATCTTAAATAACTTTTATACAAATAACTACAATGCTTGACTGGTTCTGCCAGAAGGATATTAAATAACTCAAAGCATTCTTATAAATAACCTTCACAGCAGACTAGGTAGAGTACCTGTACCTGACCAGTTGGCAAGGGAAACCTGTTTGGAAACATTGCAGGATTAGCCCCAGGATATTGACCTGAAAAATGTAAAGCAAATACATATCAGAACACAATTAATCAACTTTATCAATACCCATCTAAACGGGTCAATTGATTCCTCCGTCTACATAAAAGCTACAGAAGTCGGCTCACACGGCCATTGTCAGTACAGTAGGGCAAGCAGCCCAAATTTGCCTTCTAATACAACAAGACAAGATATAGAAACAAACAAACAAACAGCACAATTAATAACAACTAGAAAATCCCTATAATAACTGCTAAATTAAGGGTTAAACAAATTATCAAATATAGTACGATGAAATCTCGAATAGGCTTTCAAGTCTCCGGAGTAAGAATGAAAAACAAATAAAAAAGAAAGAAGCCTTACCAGTAAAATCCGATGACAGTTTGATTGTGGAGTTAATTGTTCTAATTAACTTCTTTCCCGGATTAATATTGTTGAAAATATATAAGATGATGATTTCTTGTCAGTTCAGGGAAGAGAAGGGTTTATTGTTTCGAATTAGGATCCTGTCTCAAATTCAACTATCTTAAGCGTTTTAAAAATCCTGTGAGTGTGTATAACTTCTTTAATTTTTTTCATTTATTAATATAGTTTTGCCCTTATTAACAATCAGTCAATCACTGTTGAATCCCTTTATTTTTTCTCCTTTTTTTTTTTTTTTCATATTCTTCACTTTTCAGGATCTTAATTGACCCATAAGAATTTGGGTGATAAAGGTCGAATTTTTTAGTATTTATTATTTAATAATTAATATTTTTTAATATTGTATAATTAACATAGTAAAATCTTCTTATTGAAAAAAGAGATCGAATTTTTTAAGAGAGAAGATCAAGGGTCACTTTATTTTATTATTTTTTTAAAAAATTTACAGAATACTAAAATTAGTTTTTAATTTTCTAAAATTACTTTTTTTATTTTCTTAAATATAATTTCATACGAATCCTTAAGTCAATTTAGTAATACTATAATTTTTAAAATAATTATTATTAACTATACTGTAAAAATAATTAATTGTGAAAAAATCAATTATACTTTCGATAAAAGTTCCCTATAAAAGTGTGTGAATTTTAAAAACAATCGTATGTTTTGATAAATCTTAATATCGAACTACTTTAAGAGTGCAATGGCTAAAATAGAAATTATATCCAACAAAATTTATTTAAAATATGTAAAATATTTTTATAGTGTGTAATAATAGTTGATAACTAAAATAATTTTTTTATTTTGTTATCTTAATACAATTAGTATTTGGTAATAATTATAATAATAATAATCACTCTAAATTTAATAATTTTATTTTTCAATTGAGTAAGGATAATTTTATATTTTTTAATATGTCTGAAAATATATATAAAATTGATTCTTAAAATTATTTTTGAAAAATTTTAAAACTTGCTATAAGATTGAGTATTTTTTTCAAAGTGATTTTTTAAAAATTTATTAAACACCGAATTAACTTTTAATTTTTCAAATATACCTATAAACTGCTGAAAAAAAAAAACTCAAACGAACCCTAAATATCCCAATTAAATAGGTATAGCATCACTGTTTTTTTATGTCAACCAATTTTTTTTTTGCTCTTTTTAATCACTTCTCAGAAACAATTTTTCATTTACGAGGTAGGGGTTACTTAGTTTAGCAAACTCGTATCACTGAGAACACCCGAGCAACCTCTCTCACTTCTCAATACTGTCGCTTTCACTGCATCAAATAATTATCGTGCTACATAAACTCCAATATTACTTGTGCCCGTACAAAATTAATTATTTGGTGTACAATGACAAAAAATTATACCCTGTTAGTGAAAATTATATATTACATAATACAATAAAACTATTTGTCTAACATAAATCGCACTAAAACTATTTGTCTAACATAAATCGCTTGTGAGATCTTTAAAACATAAAAATAAAATTTGGAGGGATCATATTCATGATACAAACATCACGAGATTATGTTAGGTTTAAGCTAGATATGATTGGGCTCTAATATAGTAACAACAGTTCATCTTCTCCAATTTGATTTCATGAGGGCACTTACCACATCCCGAAATTGGGCAGGGGAGCCTGTTGACTTCAGTCTGCTAATAATTTCTAAAAAGGCTGGCGCTTGTAGCAAGTTTATTATACATCACTTGCACGGCTGCCCATTTTCATTTACTGGTCTCTCTTGATCAGCCAAACCCATAGGCAAGACAAAAAAATGCCGGAGATGATTAATTCCATGCTAGGTGGACTTAACAACAGCTACAACGAATTGAGTTTCATCAATGAACAGCAAGAGAAGAGGATATGGTATATGGAAATAAGGGCAATAGATATTAGATCTTTTAGCCTAAGAAACCAAAGAGTGTCAATAATTCCACATGTATCTTTCCAACCAATAATGTCTACAATCCATAGACATTGTGTTGTGGAAGCACGGGTTGAGCGATAACAAATTTATGCTGACTGCGACTTTTGGAGAAATATAAATGTAGTGTAAACAAATGTAAAGAAAATAGTACACAATAATATACGTGGTTCAGTGTAAAATCTACGTTTATGGAAAAACACATAAAGATAATTTTATAAAATTGAGAGTTTTTCTAAATTCAATATCCCAATACACCCAAATGATTTTAGTACCTAAAGAAAACTCACTTAAATGCTTAACAAACGAGATTTGCATATCTATTTATAAGAAACATTGTGGCACTATTTCACCAATCAACTCTAAGAAAATTCAGCTCACAAATTCTTCATACATGCACCGTCCAAATTATCATTTTCTGCATGTGTTTAGCATGCACTGGCCGAAGTTCATGCATGTGCATCTATTTTGACTTTTCAACACATTGAGTATTTCTTGATACGGTGGGAATTGAGCAAATTGATGTACTTTGACTCCAAAATGTAAAAGAGAGTAAATTGGGAGTATCAACATCAATTGCCTTCAAATTATCAAAGCCATGAAATAGTAAGTGCTTGAGTCGATTGCTTAAAATTTTAATCCTTTCAAGGGTATAACATTAGGTCATGGAAAGATCCTCAAGCAATGGAAATTTTGAAATAAGCTGATAAAACTCGTCGTCTTTGACAAGCAGTACCCGATCTAATATTAACTTTTTCAAAATTGGACACACGAAAGTGCTTTTCTTGCGAAAAGAATAAAAATTTAACTGTTGAAGACTCGGAACAACATTTCAAGTTCACAATGTCTACCTCTCCACCACGATTCATGAATTGTTAGACGCTTGAATTTGTGTTCTTTGGAGACATTCAAAAACTTCAAACCCAAATAGCGGGAAAGGTGCAAATCTTCGAGTAAGTTACATTCACCAATAAGCTTATGGACTAACTGTTCACTTACATTGACTCTCCGTAGAGTAAGTTCTCTCAGAGTTAAGCTGATAGCATTCAGGAGTTCCTCCAATCAACAACCAGTGAGCTCTAAAGTGGTTAACAATTTAGCAGAATGGATTGCTTGCGGCAAAGTGTAGGCGCTCTCACGACTCGAAAGTGAAATTCTTTTACCCCATTCTCTACAGCCAATCCTATCCATTTATCAACAGGAGAAGTGTTGTGCGGAAGCGTAGGTTGAGTAGATTACCAATTGATGGTAATTGTGACTTCTGGAGAAACGTAAATGTGATGTAAATAATTTCAAAGAAAATTAACACAATAATTTACGTGGTTCGGCGTAAAGCCTACATCCACGGGCAAAGACTGGAAGATAATTTTACTAACAAATGAGAATTTACAAATTGGGAAAAACTCACAAAAACCCAATACCCCAATACACCCAAATGAATTCTCCTAGCACTCAAGTGGAAGCTCTCTCAACTCTCTCAATTGCTTCACTTGCAATTGCTCTCAATTTTGGGATGCCTTAACAAATGAAGAACAATAGCTATTTATAGGAATGTATGGTAGCACTATTTCACCAAACCTTTAAAATTGTCAAAGTTTGGTTGGTGATTACCTAATTTTTTGCCAAACTTTGAACAATTTACCTTTGAATAATTTTGGCCAAACTTTGAACATGTGCTTTGCCAAACTTTGAACAATTTGGCTTTGAATTTGAATTTTTCAACAAGAAGAAGATCCATCAACATCCATAAGATGTACTGTTACTGTCAACATCTTTATAGCTAACTTAAGCTCGCGGAACTTAAGAAGGGTAGCATCCAAGAATAATATTGATGGGAATATTTTAGACCGAATAGTAACTCACGAGGAGAGATAAAATTATCGAAATATTCGTTTCTTAATATTTTTTCATTCCATACGTTCAAATTTTGATCATTCAGATTGGGAATGTGTTCCGTATCTGATTCTATCGCTTTGACAAGAGACTTGTTCGAGCAGCAGCTTTCAGATGGAGGTAAGACATTTTATGATGAATGATAAAAGTAGACAAATCCGATATGCGATCCATGGCATCACAGTCTCATCCATGATCTGCAACTCTGTAATCATATTCATGTAGTTGCATCATATGTAAGAATTAAAAAAAAAAAATTAATATGCAAGTCTATGCTTATTCCTACAGATCATAATAAATAAAGAAAAAAGAAAATTTTCCCAACAAGTAGAACATGCTTTAAGTAGTAACTATATTCATCACAAGAAATTTTGGATCATAAACTTGATAAAAAAAAAAAAGAACAAATTTAAGATTTAGGTTTAATGAATGGTTAGTGAGTGTTAGGTTTAATGAATGGTTAAGATTTAAGTAGTAATTGAATAAATGCATGGTTGTGGTTAAGTTGTAACAAGTATAACCACACCCCCCCCCTATCCTTTAGTTTATGCATCAAGTGAAGCAACAAAATCTTAGTTGTAGAGAGTGAAAAAACTAAGAATTGTATTCAAGAAGTGTTGTTGAAGAAATAAAATGATGGGTTTTGAGTGTTTGATTTTTGAAATTCTTTAACAAAGTGGTATCAGAGCTAGCAATCGAGTGCTCAAAATAGTCATGTAATATATCAAATCGAAGAGCCCGATGAGAGGAACTTAACATCATAAGAATAAACTTGATCAGAGTCCAAATGCATCTGTAATCACTGTAAGAAGTTTGTTACCCAAAAAATGAGTCAACTTACTGAGTTGAACTGAACCAAACTAGACAGAGCCAAGCCGAATAGAGTGGGTAAAAGTCAAACCAGTTGAGCCAAATTGAAGCGATACGTTGACCATTGACTGATGTTAACTATTGACCAAAAGTTAATCGTTGACTGAATTTTAACCCAATCCCCTCCTATGATTCTTTCGACGTTTCAGATTCATTCATGCATTCAGAATATTCAAATTCTTACTCAATTTGTGAGTTACGAAAAACGGTGGTATGATGTCATTCCAAGTTCCACAATTAAAGGAAAGTAAGTTTGATAACTGGAGTATTAAAATCAAGGCTCTATTGCATGCATATGATGTGTGAGAAGTCATAAAAAAAAAAGCTTTATAGTACTAGAAAATTAAACTACTTTAACGGCGGCACAAAAGGACAATTTGAAAGACTTGAAAAGAGAAAAAGAAAATAAAGCAAAATATCTCATTTTTCAAGCATTAGATAAAGATGCTTTTGAAAAGATTGTTGATGCAACCTCCTCATAGGAAGAAAGGGAGAAACTTAAGACTTCTTACAAAAGAGTAGAACAAGTTAAGAAGGTTCGTCTCCAAATATTAAGAAGTGAATTTGAGTCATTACACATAAAAGTATTTGAGTCAATTTCTGATTATTTGACTCAGGTTGTGACCATTTTTAATGAATTGAAAAGAAATGGTGATAAGTTAAAAGAGGTAAGGATCAATAAAAAGATACTTCGATCAATAGAATCAAAGTTTGACCATATTTTCATGACGATAGAAGAGACTAAAGATTTGAAGACTATGACAATCGAACAACTTCAAAGAAGGTTGCAAGCCTATGAAGAAAGTTGAAGAATAAGTAAGGTATTAAAGAACAACTTCTCAAGATAGAAGTCAATGCAAAGAATAAAGAAGAAAGCTTTAACAATGAGAGAACACAATATGTCTAAGGTAGAGGCCGAGAACGAGGTAAAGGTCGAGGTCATGGTCATGGTCATGGAGGAGACTGGAATTTCAACCACAATAACTCCAATTATGAAAGAGGAGAAAGCCCAAGTAGAGGACATAAAAAGCCCACTCAAACTCGAAATATGAAAAATCTCAAGTTCAATGCTATAATTATCACAAGTTTGGGTATTATACTTCAGAATGTAGAGCTCCAAGTACCAGAGTTGATTAGAAAGTGAATTATGTTAAAGAGAAGAATGATGAAGATGGTACACTTTTACTAGCACATAATGGGGTTCAAGAAAGTATTGGTATCTTGACATGAGTGAAAATAGAAGCATGTTCTTAGAGCTTAATGGTAAGAAACATGCTCAAAAGTAAGAGACTACCCAAAGAATTTTTTACTTATGTTATTGTATGTATAGTCTATTTATCTAACCAATCTCCAACAAGAAGTGTGTGTGACAAGAGTTTTTGGATGCATTGCCTATGTGCATATGCCAGACGAGAGAAAAACCAAGCTAGATGAAAAAAAGGTGAAAAGGTCATTTTCATTAGCTATGACAACAATTCCAAATGATACAAATTGTACAATCTAAATAATGAGAATATTATGATCAGTTGAGATATAATCATTGATGAAGAAGGAGAATGAAATTTTGCTTCAATGTGGATGACTTCAACTTCTTTTCTATTGAATAAGATGACCATACATAGATAAAACAAGTAGAAGAACAACAAGAGCCAGCTACTTCACATATCTCACCAACATCAACCACAAGTGGAGATTCACCACCAGTTTTCTTAAATGAAAAAATTAGAGAATGCATAAGACGTCTTCAAGATCTTTATGAAGTAACTGAGAGACTTTATAATCTCACACTTTTTTGCCTCTTTGCTGATTGTGAGCCAGTCTACTTTGAAAAAATTGTGCAAAATGAAAAATAAAGAAGATTGATAGATGAAGAAATCAAGTCAATTGAAAAGAATGACACTTGGAACTTGCTACTCTTCCCAAAGGTTAGAAGGCGATTGGTGTAAAATGGGTGTTTAAAACAAAAGGAAATGTAAAGGGGAAAATTAAAAGGTACAAGGTGAGGCTAGTTGCGAAAGGTTATAGTCAAAAGGCTTGCATAGACTACAATAAGGTATTTGTTCCTGTAGCTCGACTTAAAATTATCAGACTTATTATTTCTTTAGCTACTCATAAAAAATGGAAGATTCATCAGTTGGATGTAAAGTTTATTTCTTTAAATGGAGTTCTTGGATAAGAAGTCTACATTAAACATCTGAAATGCACTTTATGGGTTAAAGCAAGCTCCAAGAGCGTGGAACAACAAAATTAATAAGTACTTCCAAGAAAATGACTTTACCAAATGCTCAAATGAACATGCACTTTACGTAAAAAACATAGAGACATTCTGATTGTGTGCCTGTACGTGGATGATCTCATCTTCATTGGAAATAATCCAAACTTATTTGAAGAGTTCAAGAGAGTAATGACCAAACAGTTTGAGAACTGACATCGGATTAATGGTGTACTATCTGGGAATTGAAGTTAACAACATATGCATGACATTTCATCTTATAAGAAAGTTATGCAAATGAGATTCTCAAGAAGTTTAAGATGAATGGTTGCAAACCAATAAGAACACCAATGGAATGCAGAGTTAAATTGTCAAAATATGATGAAAGAAAAAAAATAGCTTCAACACTTTTCAAAAGCCTGGTTGGAAGTTTGTGCTACTTAACTTGTACAAGGCCTGATATTCTTTATGTTCTTAGACTAGTTAGTTGCTACATGAAAACTTCAACTATCACTCATTTCAAGGTTGCCAAGCGAATTCTTCATTATCTAAAAGGCACAATCAATTTTGGCTTATTGTATTCAGTTTCTAACTAGTATATTGAGAGAAATGATGTATAAGCACATTGACAAGCTCATTGACACTAACTACCATTTCATACGAGAGTGCATTGAGAGAAATGATGTATAAGTAAAGTATGTCAAATCGCAAGATCAAGTAGCTGATATCTTTACCAAGTCACTCAAGCGAAGACTTTATAAAATTCATATATTTACTTGGAGTTACAGGATCAAGTTTAGAGGGGGGTGTCATATCATAAACTTGATCCAAAAATAAATAAATTCAAGCCCCAATACATAAAAGCTCTTGTGGTAGGTGTGGTAGGTTTCGTTGGTGTGGTGAGTGAGTGTTAAGTTTAGTGAATGGTTAGGATTTGATTAGTAATTGAATAAATGTATAGTTGTGATTAAGTTGTAACGAGTATAAATACTCCTTCTCCTCTTTGGTTTATGCATTAAGTGAAGCAACAAAATTTTGGTTGTAGAGAGTGAAAAAAATAAGAGTTATAATTTGAAGAGTGTTGAAGAAATAAAATAGTGTGTTTTGATTATTTGATTTTTGAAATTCTCCAACAAATAATTAGAGAAAGGGTGCAAAAAAAAATTCAAACATAATACAAATAGTTAAAATTGAAGGAAGAGACCGTTACTTCCTCTCTCTCACTCTCTTTCTCTATATATATGTGTGTGTACACACAGAGCCATAGCAGTGATTAAACCGAGGAGAAGCTCGCTTGCAGATGTTTTAACCGGCGTGTACAAGAGGGACGGCAAATTTCCAGAGTTTTAAACAAATATATATATATATATATATATATAACTTATATGGGTATAGGTAGAAGACTTTTATGTCGGCATAAAAAAGAAAATGGGCTAGGGTTGTTGTAAGTTTTATTAGTATTATTATCGGGTACTGTTTAGTTGAATCACTGCTAAATAGTTCAAATTTATTTCATTTAAATTCATCACTCAATTTTACCTTTAAAAATTAAGGCACTAGGGCAGTAAGATTGTGTGTGCCCGATGCAACAAATTTGAAGTTAAAGAAAAAAAAGCCCCTCATACTAATTTTTTACACCAATATATTCTAAGAAAAATAATCTAATGACAGAAACAGAAAATAATTAAACATTAAACTTATAATTACAACTTAATTTAGCAAACTCTGTGATTTATTCGAGTATTAAATCAACTCAGACGTAATGTAGCTTTGTTAGGCAAGGTTCACGACTTAAATATATGATCTAAGATGGATACAGGACCGCGGCCATTAAAGTTATGGAGAGTGATACTCCAGTCCTTTACAAATATTATTTTTGCAGATAAGTCTTAATAATATTATAATTACTCATTCCATCCCTGTCGCAAAAAACGAAATAGAAAAAAATACACCATGTCTTGGACAAAATGCTAGTACGAGTAATCCCTTGTGGAGAGAGGATAGCGTATTAATGATAAATTTGAGCATACCTCGAGCGTCTGTAGTCGGATGTTGCAAGCAAACGCAAACTCTTGGGAATGTTTTCTGCATTTTTTTTACATTAAATAATCACAGCAAACAAATTAAATAAAGGGGAAAATAAAAATTAGGAATGACAATTAATCGAATGTTGAGAAGTACAAAATTGGGCTTGGGCTGGTATTGCCGGCCGTATGTAACACCTTGAACATGTGGAATAAAGGAAAATCCAAGAGTGGATGTGGCACTTATTTATTGGGAGATTAATAGATGAATAATGGTCGCTTCTACACTTGGGATGAAAAAGGTTGAGTACATTATTTCAATTAATTCAATCAGTTAATGATGTGAATATTACATTTTAATAATTCATATATAAAAGTGTGTAATATAAGTATTGTAACTGATAGACCAAATAAAGCTAAGACGTGCATTATTTCAAATATATATATAATTTGTTGAAATAATACCCCGTTATCCCCATTGACTTCATATTTTTGCAGAAAATCTCATCCTTTTATTTATTTATTTTGTCAATACCTTCTGGTCGTTCAGAATTATTGAGAACAGTTGGTTCACTGATTATATGCAAACACAATAAACAAATAACACGTTACAGCTGTTTCGTCTATCATATGATCTTTACTTTAGTAATTGATGGGAGCATAATCCACAAGGCCTAATGCTCTTATCTGTGATCACTACACTAATTTTCTCAAGCCTCAACGCTAACAATTCAACTAATTAGGGAAATTTCATGTCATCTGTCACTATCGTTTTGAAGAATATCGACCTGTAAGTGGAATCATATACTTTAATTCAGAAGCATCAAGGAAAACGAGTGAAATGGTGATGATTACAGACCAATTTGAGTTTTGTCCATTTATTTTTGGCTTTTAAGGATGGAAAATTGCTATAAGTTTTTTCTTCATTTTTGGCTTTTAAATATAGAAAATTGCTATGTATTTCTTGAGACATATCCAGTGTGTTAAGTATTAGAGCTTATTTAAATTTTATGATAATTTACGATTGGTGGCCTTATTGAATTGTAATTTCCAAATTGAAGTCTACATGAATTGGAAGACTTTTTAATTAGTTATTTTTATTTACATCTTTTATTTTGGGAAGATTACTTAGGACGCAGAGAGTTTTACATTGGAAGCAAATAAGAATTAAAAGGAACATGGATTCTTGTTATAGGAGTTATAAGGAATATGGACTCTATTACCACCATTGATAGGAATTATAAATGATAGGAGTTATAAACAGGGCTGTGTTGCACACAATGAAGTCAATTCACTAAGCAGGAAAAATAGAATTTTGCTGCGGATGAACAGTGTCATAAAAAGCCCTAAATAGTACCGTATATCCTTATGTACTGTTGAAAAATTCAAATTCAAAGCTAAATTGTTCAAAGTTTGGCAAAGCACATGTTCAAAGTTTGGCCAAAATTATTCAAAGGTAAATTGTTCAAAGTTTGGCTAAAAATTAGGTAATCACCAACCAAACTTTGACAATTTTAAAGGTTTGGTGAAATAGTGCTACCATGCATTCCTATAAATAGCTAATGTTCTTCATTTGTTAAAGCATCCCAAAATTGAGAGAAATTGCAAGTGAAGCAATTGAGAGAGTTAAGAAAAGCTTCCACTTGAGTGCTAGGAGAATTTATTTGGGTGTATTGGGGTATTGGGTTTTTGTGAGTTTTTCCCAATTTGTAAATTCTAATTTGTTAGTAAAATTATCTTCCAGTCTTTGCCCGTGGATGTAGGCTTTACGCCGAACCACGTAAATTATTGTGTTAATTTTCTTTGAAATTATTTACATCACATTTACGTTTCTCCAGAAGTCACAGTTACCATCAATTGGTAATCTACTCAACCTGCGCTTCCGCACAACAATTGGTATCAGAGCCGAAGGTTCGTACTTGGGGTATATGCTACTATTCACAAATACGGTACTAGATACGACCATTTGTACTTGGAGAATAGTCTATTGTAAGTAGTGTGTATTTTTGCATGTCTAGGAAAGTTCTGTCAACAAGACAATAAGAGTCTAAGGAGTTTGGGTTTTAAGTGTGACCATTGTGACCTCCATTCTCCTGGGAACTTTCCTGGTGCATTTATTCACGCGAAATAAACATCATAGAGACTGTTTTTCAAGTGTGAATAGTTGTTGAAGGCACTGATTATTTAAGGTTGAGAAGGATGGCAGAAGCGTCGTCATCGTCTTCGTCAGCAAGGACTACTGTGACTAATGCAAAGTTTGAAGTGGGAAATTTGATGGTACCAATAATTTTGGTATGTGGCAATGTGAGGTGTTAGATGTCTTATATCAGCAAGAGCTGGATCTCGCTCTAGAAGAAAAGCCTGAAAAGATGGATGACAAGGAGTGGACAAAAATCAATAAACAGGCATGTGGTACTATTCGCCTATGTCTGGCTAAAGATTAGAAGTACTTTGTCATGAGGGAGACATCAGCAAAGAATTTGTGGAAGACATTGGAAGAAAAATATATGAAGAAAAGCCTTGAAAACAGGCTTTATATGAAAAAGAAACTCTATCGATTAACGCATGCACCTGGTATGTCGATGAATGACCACGTGAACTCATTCAATAAAATATTAGCGGATTTGCTAAATTTGGATGAGAAATTTGAAGATGAAGATAAGGCATTGTTGTTGTTGAATTCACTTCCTGATGAATATGACCATCTCACTACTACTTTGCTTCATGGGAAGGACAGTGTCACATTTGATGCTGTATGTAGTGCAATCGTATAATGTCGAGACCAGAAAGAAAGATAAAAAGGATCACGGAGATACAGATTGCGAAGTATTAACAATGAAGAGGTCGCTCACAAAGCCACGAACTTGGAAAAATGGCAAGTCTAAAGGTAGGCTCGCCAAAGATGAATGTGCTTTTGTCGCGAGAAGGGCATTGGAAAAGCATTGACCTAAGTTACAAAAGGGCAAGGCTATTTCGATGCATGTGTAGCCGAGCATGATGAGGAGTCAGAATTTAGTCTGGTTGGCATGACATTGACATGTCAATCAGATGAGTGGATTTTGGATTCGGGTTGTACTTATCATATGTGTCCTAATAAGGGCTGGTTTTCTAGCTTCAAGGAGCTAGATGGTGGAGTTGTTTTTATGGGCAATGACAATGCTTGTAAAACCATGGGAATAGGTTCAATCCAATTGAAGAATCATGATGGCTCAATCCATATCTTGACAGAAGTTCGCTATGTACCAAGCTTAAAGAAAAATCTCATCTCATTAGGAGTCATAGAATCCAAAGGGATTACAATCACTATGAGAGATGGGTTCTTGAAGGTAGTAGCTGATGCACTGACGATGATGAAGGGCACAAGAAGGAATAACTTGTACTATTTCCAAGGGAGTACAGTTATTGGATCAACATCAACAATTTCGAGAAAGGATGCAGATTCAGAGGCAACCAAGTTGTGGCATATGCGTTTGGGACATGCCGGTGAAAAAGCTTTGCAGAGTTTGGTTAAGCAAGGCTTATTGAAAGGTGCAAATTCTTGCAAACTTGAATTTTGTGAACATTGTGTTCTGGGCAAGCAAACAAGGGTAAAGTTTGGTCCAGCAATTCATGATACAAAAGGGATTATGGACTATGTTCATAGTGATGTGTGGGGACCTACCAGAGTAGCTTCTTTGGGAGGTATGCACTATTTTGTTACTTTTTTTTTATGATTATTCAAGAAGAGTATGGGTGTATTTGATGAAGAACAAAAGTGATGTTTTGAGTATATTTCTAAAATGGAAGAAGGTGGTCGAGACTCAGACTGGTCGAAAGGTTAAAAGACTTCGCTCAGATAATGGTGGTGAGTACAAGAATGATCCATTTTAGAAGTATGCCGAGATGAGGGCATTGTGCGACACTTCATCGCTCGAGGTACACCACAATGTAATAGGGTGGCAGACGCATGAACCGAACTATACCGGAGAAAGTTCGGTGTATGTTGTCCAATGCTCGGATTGGGCAAGGAATTTTGAATCGAGGTCGTTGTATATGCGTGCTATCTAATTAATCGCTTGCCATCGACTGCAATTGAGGCAAAACACCCATGGAAATGTGGATCGGTAAACCCGCTATCGATTATGATACTTTACATGTCTTTGGTTCCACCGCTTATTATCATGTAAGGAATCTAAGTTAGACCCAAGAGCTAAGAAAACATTGTTCATGGGTATAATCAGTGGAGTAAAAGGATACCGCTTATGGTGTCCGGATACAAAGAAGATCATTTTCAAGAGAGATGTGACTTTTGATGAATTAGCCATGTTAAAACAAAAGGATTCACAAAAGGATGACAACACCAGTAGTACTGCGTAGCAGTGGAGCTTGAAAAGGTTAAAGATGATCCAGCTTAGTGTTGAAGAGGCGGATGATTCTCAATCAACCGAAGATGAAGAAGAGGTTCGACTCAAGAACCTTTAGAGCAATAAGATTCAATTGCATATAGAAGGTCATGAGAGAGATTCAGTATACCGCTCGCTTTGTTGATATGGTGGCCTATGCACTTCCAATTGTAGATGGTGATGTTCCTTCCACTTACGGAGAAGCGATAAGTAGCCTCGAAAATGTACAGTGGAAGCAAGCAATGGATGAAGAAATGCGTCTCTTCAAAAAATGGAACTTGGGAGTTAGTTACATCGCCTAAAGACAAAAAGGCAATTGGGTGCAAATGGGTATATGCAAAAAGGATGGATTTCTCGTAAGGATAAAATTCGATACAAGGCTAGATTGGTAGCGAGGGTTACGCTCGTAGAGAAGGAATAGACTACAATGAGGTATTTTCTCCGGCTGTGAAACATTCGCTCTATTCGGAGTTTGCTAGCCATTGTTGGGCAATATAATCTGGAGCTAGTTCAACTTGATGTAAAACCGCGTTCTTGCATAGTGGTTTGGAAGAGGAAATCTACATGACTCAGCCAGATGGATTTAGAGTTGCTGGAAAAGAAAATTGGGTTTGTAAACTGACAAAGTCGCTTTATGGATTGAAACAATCTCCGAGCCAGTGGTACAAGCGATTTGATCGGTTTATGAAAGGGCCAATTAGTTGGAAGTCTACACTACGATCTACAGTTGCACTGTCAACCACAGAGGCCGAGTATATGGCAATTACGGAGGCTATTAAAGAGGCTGTTTGGTTACAAGGCTTGCTTGGAAACTTGGGATTGATCCAGGAGCATGTTAACTTGTATTGTGATAGTCAAAGTGCTATTCACTTAGCAAAGAATCAATTTTATCATGCGCGTACGAAGCATATTGACGTACGATTTCACTTTGTGTGGGAAATTATTGATGAGGGGAAGATTCTTCTTCAGAAAATCAAGACTACAGAGAATCCCGCAGATATGTTGACAAAGGTGGTGACAACGATCAAGTTTGAGCATTGTCTAAACTTGATCAATATCCTGAAAGTTTAAAACAGTGAGAAGGGTAGAGATTGGAGGATCATTTTATACAAGGAAGTTCACAAAGATACAAGCCACTTTGGGAATGATGGTTCGTTGGTAGTTGGCTCAGATTTGGATAAATCTTCACCGAGGTGGAGAATTGTTGAAAAATTCAAATTCAAAGCTAAATTGTTCAAAGTTTGGCAAAGCACATGTTCAAAGTTTGGCCAAAATTATTCAAAGGTAAATTGTTCAAAGTTTGGCTAAAAATTAGGTAATCACCAACCAAACTTTGACAATTTTAAAGGTTTGGTGAAATAGTGCTACCATGCATTCCTATAAATAGCTAATGTTCTTCATTTGTTAAAGCATCCCAAAATTGAGAGAAATTGCAAGTGAAGCAATTGAGAGAGTTAAGAAAAGCTTCCACTTGAGTGCTAGGAGAATTTATTTGGGTGTATTGGGGTATTCGGTTTTTGTGAGTTTTTCCCAATTTGTAAATTCTAATTTGTTAGTAAAATTATCTTCCAGTCTTTGCCCGTGGATATAGGCTTTACGCCGAACCACGTAAATTATTGTGTCAATTTTTTTTGAAATTATTTACATCACATTTACGTTTCTCCAGAAGTCACAGTTACCATCAATTGGTAATCTACTCAACCTGCGCTTCCGCACAACATGTACTCTGCCAATTGTCAAGGGAACTGCTGGGATTCTGTAATGTAGAAGATTCTCAAGTATGTCTTAGCCAAAATTACTGGTTGAAATACTCTTTCTGCAGTATTCTTTGTTATTGGATTGATCATTTTTTTCATTTTTTTTTCTTTCACGATGCAACACCATGTTTATAACATGTAATATTACGAATAGACCAATATTAAATGTTCTATATGATAAAGGATGAATGATAATCAATAGACTCTTGAACAAAATATGTAACCTAAGAGTGAGAATATGTATCATAACGTACTCTGCTAAGGAATTCAATCTATTAGTTAAAAAAAAAATTAGGCTTCCTACACAAAATTTGCTCTTTCAAATACTTGGACTACAGATTGGGAAAAGCTCAAGTCGTGTCATGAAGTACAGGAACACGCAATTTTAGTTTGAGTGTATAATATCCTCTTGGAACTATTAAATCTTTTTTTGGAGCATATCCATCAAATTATCTACTTTCATCGGCTCACCGCCTAGATACCTCGCCAGTAAGAAGCTCACCATCTTTATCTTCTTCAAATCATGCTTCCAACATTTGATAGGACTAGATTTGCAGCTCTTGAAAGTTCTACCTTTCCATGGCTTTTCCAAAAGCCACTTCAAAAGCCACTGCAATAAACATTTATGAACAAATATGATCGTATGCTAGCTGCAAAATGGATTGAACAAAATTCAAATAATTTGTTTTTTTTTTAATTAAAACCACCGTAATGGTGGGGGTTTAGGCTAAACTTCTACCTGTAATATAAATCAGATAATGAAAAAACATGAAGAGGGAGATATATTCCAAAACCTCCCAGAGAAAAATCAATGTCGAATATATAGAAACTCGAGAGCATGCATCCAAGTAAATTCAAATTCAAATTCAAATTCAAATAATGAGTTTGAATGTAAGGAAATTAACGATAAATTTCAACTTACAGTGACGAATAATAGGCGACTGGTTTCGATATTTGCACAGAGGCCTTGGGATAACAAATCCAGAAAAGACCATCCAACAACATTTCATATCCAGCCGCCTTTGGCACTTTCGGTTCTAGTTCCATATTCCCAACTTGAATAGGGAGACAAGGGGAATGTTTTCTGGCTTCTTCAAAATTAAATTCAACCTTAAAAATCCTAACAAACAAATTAATAAAATGGAAAAAATTAATTATGAATGGTAAAAATGAAAGTTAAAAAGCACAAGGGACCCATTGTAATAATCAATTATATATGTGGAAACGAACCTTGCCTCCGCTGAAATATTTAATGATAGGTATGCATATGAAAATATTTTTAATTTGCTTATATGCTCCAAGAAATTCTTTTAGCCTAAGGAACCAAAGAGTGTCAACAATTCCATATCTATATGGACTATCACCAATGTCTACAATCCATGGACATTGAGTATTTCTTGATACGGTGGGAATTGAGTCGATTAATTTACGCCCAAATGTAAAAGAAAGTAAATTAGGAGTATCAACATCAATTGCCTTCAAATTATCACAGCCACGAAATAGTAAGTGCTTGAGCTGATCGCTTGAAATTTTAATCCTTTCAGGGGTATCACATCCAGTCATGGAGAGATCCTCAAGCAAAGGAAATTTTGAAATGAGCTGATAAAACTCTTCATTTTTGACAATCATTACCCAATCTAAAACTAACTTTTTCAAATTTGGACACACAACCACGACACTGATCTTCTTGTGATAAGAATAAAAATTTAACTGTTGAAGATTCGGAACAACAACTCTTCCAATTTCACAGTGTTCACGTAGCCATGGAGGTTCATCAATCGTCAGATTCTTGAGTTTGTGTTCTTTGGAGACACTCAAAAGCTTCAAACCCAAACAGCCAGAAATGTGTAAATCTTCAAGTAACATTCACCGATAAGCGTATGGATCATCTAGGGCTTCTCCAGTCGACAACCAGCGAGCTTCAAAGAAGTTAACGATTTACCAGAATAGATGGTTTGAGGCAAAGTGTCGGCAGAAAATGATTCGTCTTGAAATTTTAACTCTTTTACCTAATTCTCTACGGCCAATCCTACCCATTTGTCAACAAGAGAAGAAGATCCTTCAACATCCCTAAGACGTACCACTACTGCCAACATCTGTATAGCTAAGTTAAGCTCGCGGAACTTACGAAAGGTATCATCCAAGAGTAATATTGATGGGAATATGAAACGACCCGCCCCATTCCCAAAGGTGACCTATCTCAATAAACTGAATTCAAACATTAAAAATCTTATTAATGAGAATTCTACCGAAATTTCGGCAGAACCTCCCCTAAGCATATGATATTTCTAAACCTACAATTATAGCACAAGCACTCCCAAATATTTTATTATACATCAAACTACTTCAACCAGTCTCATTCAGTAATATATTAAATAGTACACATGTTTCCTAATTTTTATGTCATATCCCTAGTATAATTCTAAAGTGGGATGGTTATACACTAACCAAAACAAAAAATTTATCTATATCCTCAGACAACCTCACGTGGCCAAAACGACTCCAAATATGTACAGCTGCTTGGTCAATTGTTGTACTTGTAATCTCATGTGGGAAAAATATAATAAAATGGAGTGTGCTCAGACGGACCCCAAAAGCATATTATCTCATCTCATCTCATCTGGAGGGAATTGGTATTTGCTTTAAACTTTATAAATCAATATATATACACTTTAAATCGTGCTCGAAATCAATATATATATACACTTTAAATCATGCTCAAGATCAATCATATACTCTTTAAATCATGCTCAAAATCAACATATATACACTTTAAATCATGCTCGAAAATCAATCATCTCTTTTACCAATTTAAAATCAATACGGAGCATAAATGAATAAATATAACTTAACAAAATATTTATACATAATAAACATTTATTTCAGAGAACCATTTAATGAAAACGCTTTAAATATTCATTTCACGAACAAGCTTTACTATATAAAAATAACGTACACAAATAGTTTTAATATATTCCACTCACAATGATAAACTCAGACTCGGCTATCACCCAAGTCCGCAGGTAGATTTTCGTCCGTAGATGTACCTATCTTACAGAAATGATATAATTATTTCCCATAATTATAATTCGAACTAATGTCACAAAAATAACGCTTAAAGTAAATATTCGTTCAAATATGACAACTCTCAATTTTCTCGACTTACTGTATTAATCCCATATTCATAATTTACTAATAAAATCCAAATTTATACTTGTCGACAACCCTTTCAATTTCATAATTTACTAATTTATCCTCAACATCATAAAATTATAAATTCATCCTCAATTTAGATTGCAAAAAATCCTCAAAGTTAGAAATTAGGAAATTACCCTCTATACACGAAATTACCAAAATTCCCTTACGGTCAACGTTGATCGGAATTCACCCAATGGTGATGGGGAAGCTCGGACTAGACACTTCTATTTGAGGTGAGTTGAACGGTGCCGGTGATGACCTCCCACGCGCGGCGGTAGCGGTCGGGAATGGAAGATGGTGAGGTAAGGACCTTGAAGCCGCGGCACTTTGGGTGGTCGGGAATGGAAGATGGTGAGGTGAGGTAAGAATCTTTTCCAACCATTGGCGTGGCCAAAGACAGCCGAAATCGGCGGCGATCGTTGGCGACAAATCTGTGGAAATTTTGAGCTTTGCCGGCCATGTTCCGCGTAGTTTCCGGTAGCAGGGACGTGTGGAGGTTGACGACCGGCCCACAAGCTTTTGTTTGACATCTTGCTCGGCCGGTGAGGTGGCAAAAAATGGGAGATACCGGTGGGTCGGGTTTGCGGGTTCGGGTTGGGTCGGGTTTTCTCCTCTCTCTCTCTCTCTCGGTTTGGCTCAAGTTTTCCACCCGTTTCCCATTTCGTATACACCCACAAAATATCAACTAGATGGCCTCTTAATTTAATTATTTACATATATAAATAAAACAAATGCATATGTTACAGAATATTTTAGTCTGGAATTGTGAATGATCAGGAAAAATTTCGAAATATTCATTTCTTAACATTTTTTTCTTCCATACGTTTAGGCTTTGCTCATTCAATCCTTGTGGTACGTCCAACTCAGAACGATAACTAAACTCCAAGATTAGGATGTGTTCCGTATCTAATTCCATCGTTTTGACAAGAGACTTATTCAAGCAACATCTGCTGGGTAGAGGTAGGACATTATATGATGAATGATAAAAGTAGGCAAATCTGATATTTTATCCATGGCATCAACAGTCTCATCCATAATCTGCAACTCTGTAATCATATCCATATTCATGCAGTTGCATCATATCTAAGAATTAAAATAATAATAATAATAACAATAATAATAATAATAATATATAATTCTATACTTATTCCTACAGATTCTAACAAATAAAGAAAAAAGAAAATCTGCCCAACAAGTAGAACATGCTTTAAGTAATCATATTCATCATAAGTAATTGAAGAAAGGGTGCCAAAAAAAGGAAAAAAAAAGAACATAATACAAATAGTTAAAATTTCAAGGAAGAGGCTGTTACTCTCTCCCTGTCTATACAAATATATGTATACAAACAAAGCCATACCAATATTTAAACCGAGGAGAAGCTAGATTGTAGATGTTTTAACCAGGATGTACAAGAAGGGCGGCAACTGTAAACAGTTTTAAACAAATACAATTATAGATAACTTAGGTATAGGTAGAAGACTTTTATGTCGGCGTAAAAAAGAAAAAGGGTTGGGATTGTTGTAAGTTTTATTATTATTATTATTATTATTGTTGTTGTTGTTATCATCTGGGTACTGCTCAGTGCTATATAGTTCAAATTTACCTTATTCAAATCCATCACTCAATTTCACCTTAAAAAATTACAATATTGCTACACATCCTAAATTTTTAATCCTAAATAATTATCTCAAATGATGTAGTATTCATCAATTGGTTGGTAAAATTAAAGTAAATTAATTATATTATTTTACTAACCAATTGATGAATATCTAGTAATTTGAGATAACTATTTGGGATAAAAAATTTGGTATGTGTAATATTACTCTAAAAATTAAGGCACTAGGGCATTAAGATTGTGTATACCCAAAGAAACAAATTTGAATTAAAAGAAAAACCTTAAATTAATTTTTTAAACTAACATATACCAAGAAAAAAAGTAATCTAATGACAGAAAAAGAAGATAATTAAACATTAAACTTGTAATTATAATTTAATTTAGTCAAACTAGTTGATTTATTTGCGTATAAAATCAACTAAGGTGTAATATACTTTTGGCTTTTGCTCGGCAAGGTACACATGACTTAAATTTGTGATCTAAGATGGGTTTAGGACCTTAGCCCTTTAAAATTATGGAGAATGATATTCTAGTCCTTTTCAAATATTATTTTTATCTTATAAATCTTAATAATAGTATAATTACTCATTCCGTCCCTATCACAAAATGGGTTTCATCTCTTAGGCAGAATGCTAGTTCAAGTAATCCCTCATGCAGACAGGTATATGTAGTGTCGATGCGATTTTTTGCTCGTTCCCAAGTGATGCTGTAAACTTCTGCTCGTTGGTTGCTCGAGCAGAATTCCTTACTGGCTCCTGCCTTTCTCCATTCATTAGGACGATGACGTCTTCCGGCTTGCGTCTACAAAAAAGGTGTCAGGGGTCATCAGGTGTTTTTTCGGCAAGAACCCTTCGATGCTCAAGTCAGTGACCGGGTTGATTCTTTTCGTATTCCCCTTAATTTGAGAGACTAGAAAAATATAAAGTTTAGAGAAGTAAAGGAAGGGAGAAAATCCAAGTCTGGGTTCCCCGGTTAGAGTTGGAATCTAAGATTTAAGAAAAGAAAAAGAGAGAGAGAGAGAGCCCTCTTACCTTGCCCTCGTTTGGTATTTATCCTCTTGTTTTCTCGCCCCCCTTTGCTTGGACACCCACCTCCGCATTAATTGCGCCTGTGCCTTCCTGACAACTAGGGCTTGCTCCGGCACAACCTAGGGGCGTGGGATGTCAGGCAGGTATGGGTTCTTGTGACCCAATGATGGTGCCGTGTAGATCCGTGTTTAATGATGACACTGTGGAGGTGTACGCCGGTCATCGGTTACAGTGACGAAAGCCTATGGCGTGGGGTGCCTGTCAGGCATCGATTGTCGTTACAAGTTGTCAGGAGGAGGGGTCGTCATGCTTAGGTCTGCTCTGCTCGAGCTTTGAATCCCTCTTGTTCGTGGTGCTTCCAGTAACATGACCGGGTCCTGCTCGGTGGTTCGAGGATCTCTTATAGCCTAGCATGATGGGAAGATCAGGGCTCGACCAGCCTTGGAGCACTTGACCTCGACCAGCTTTGACACCTAGCAAGGGTATCTTCGTGCTAGCAATTAGGTCTTTTACTCTGGCTGGATTGTCCTCGAGAGGGTCTACTCGGCATTGCCTAAACACCAGTCCCTCAGTTTCTAGTCTTGAGAGTGAAATGAAATAAGACTGAAAACTTTTGGTTTGAGCCGGTTCCCTCTTTTTACTTTGTCACGGTGAGCTGTCCGCCTTTTCCATCACTTCTCATTTAATGCGAGACGCGTGGGTTGATCTGGACAGCTCGTTTGAATTTTAAAGAGGCGGTTATTTGAACAGTTGCGTCCCCTTAAGTAATGTGCCGTCTGTTGGCATGACTTACTTTCGTCTTTATAAGTCCCTAATTTATTTACTACGCCTCTTCTTATCTCCAAACTTTGTTCGCCTGCAAGTGAAATCCACCTTCTTATTCGCTGTCGTTGTTATCTGCCTTCGTCAAATTCGTTTTAGGTATAAACTCTTCTCATTCTTTTTGTTTTTATTTTTTTCATTTTTTGGGTTTTTGGTTTCCCACCTAGTAGATTGTGTCCCTAGGAAAAGAAAAATTTCAGCCATTCAACAACCCCGCCAGATGTCCTCTGAAGAATCATCTTTTTCGAGTGACTCCGAGACCACTAGGGGGTTCCGGTAAGAGACCCAAGTCCAGAAGAGGTCGAGGCTGTAGGGAAAACTTGGTTGCTACAGAGGCAGAGGTCCTGCCAAAGGTTAGAGGCCGAGTCATTTGCCATCGATAACATGAAGTATGAGACCTCCCACCAAGACTTAGAAAGGCTTAGGGCCATATGCCATATTCCTGCCAGTGTTGACCTGCGTCTTCCTGGTAGAAATAATACGCCTAGCCATCTTCTTCGAGGGTATGTCACCCCTTATTTAGAATGTTTCAAGTGAGGCGTTAGGTTGTAGCCCTATTTTACCCAGGACCTTTCCCAGCTACATCTGGCACCGGAGCTGCTGAACTTGAACGGGTGGAGGGTTCTGTCGGAGCTGTATATCCTGTGGAAGTGGTGCAATTTGGGCGAGCTAATGGTAGATGAAATAAAACATCTCTGCTAGTTGAAGAGCAGTCCAAAATACGCGGGCTGGTACTACCTCACTTCCAACTTGAAGGGTAAGAAACCCATCACTGACCTCCCTATCTCTGGTGGCAACTGGAAGGGCAAATTCTTCCTTGCCGGGGGGGACTGGGGGCGAGCAACCTCTGCCACCGAAGAGGTTCCTCAAATTCCTTCTCATTTCTGTACCCTAGGTCGTCTACTGCTCATCGTGTTTTTTGCTTTGACTTTTCTGCTTACTCTCTCTTTTTATTTTTTCTGGTCTTGTTTGCAGTCTCTTGGAGCCTGTCGTATTGTGTTGGGGAGGAGTTACAGACACATATTAATATCGCCTTGGAGAGTTTGGTCTAATCCCTGAGGAAGGAGACATGAGCGGTATTCTCTATCTATTAAAGAAGCCCTCAAGCATAGTGGACAGACCGAGTAGTTCCTCTGCTCCATCCGAAAGGTCCAAAGGGGCCCGAGAGCTGTTGTCCCTGCCAGATCCAGATCGAGACACTCTCAGGAGCAGCAGCCCAATTTCGCTAATCCCTATGTCAAGGATTTTACCAAGCATATGGGGGAGAAGTTCGTGGAGAAGTTAGAATCCTCGAACATTAGCGAGCTGGCCAACATATTCCAGCGCCTCTTCTTTCAGGCTACGGCTGCCTCCACTACCTTCGAAACCAAGGCCATGACTTTTGAGAGGAAGATCAAGGCCGAAAACTAGAGCTTGTGGCAGGCGTTCGAGCAGAAGGAAGAGGAAGCTACCAAGCTTTGCACTGACATCTCCACCTTCGAGGAGAAGGCTACCATGGCAGAGTCCAAGGCTTCCCAGTTGGAGAGGGAGCTGTAAACGCCCGCAAAGAGCTCGATGTGTAGAGGTTTGCTTTTGAGAGGACCATAGAGGAAGAAAGTTCTCGCCTTCAGCATAAGGTGGACTCCTTGGAGAATCAGCTCGCGGAGGAGTACAATAAAGGGGTGACCTTCAGCTATGAGTGCATCATGTCTGTCTTGGGCAAGGAATACCCCGTGCTGGATATGTCCAAGCTCGAGGCAGGTGTAGATGCTTACATGAACGAGCGGGATGCCTGGACTCAAGAGCTTAGGGATTCTTCTACCCAGGAAGAAGTGGATACTGCAAGGTTCGGAAAGGCTGCTCCTCCAACCGTTGAAGCCCCAGCTGCCCCTGCTGCCGAGGTGGATTCTCGAGTTGCCCCTACTTCTGAAGCCCTAGCCCCCACTGCTAGGCCAACTGCTCAAGCCCCTTGAATGGCTTTACCTCTACACTTTTAATTTATTCCAAAAATCCTCCATTGGGTAAACTTTCAGCAAACATTGGGCCTTTTCCACATAACTTTGACTGTGGTTTGCTTCTGCTCGTCTTGCCAAAATGTAAATAACTGGACTAGCCCCTTATGAATTTTTGTTGTTCTACCTTAATGGACAGACTTTAAGTTTTGAGGCCGCGATGTCTTTCTTCGCGAGCTTGTTGTGCTCGAGCTCATTCTGGCTGTATCTACCTTCTTGACTTGTCTAAAGTTAAATTTGTAGCTTCGGCATTTAGTTTCATTTGCGAGCTCCTCTAGCTCGAGCCTTTCTGGCCCCGTCTCGATTTAAGTTCAGGCTTTGAGACTTACAGCCTTTAGCTTCATTAGCGAGCTTACGTTGCTCGAGCTTTCATTTGGATCATGTTTGGCACCGTCTCGCCTTAGGCTAAGCTTTGAGACTTACGGCCTTTAGCTTCATTAGCAAACTTATCTTACTCAAGCCCTTCTGGCTTATGCTCAGCTCTGTCTCGCCTTAAGTTAGGCTCTAAGACTTCCGACCTTGGCATTTCTTCATGAGCTTATCTTGCTCGAGCCATCATTTGGCTCACGCTTGGCACCGTCTCGCCTTAGGTTAGGCTTTGAGACTTACGGCTTTTGCATTTTTTCATAAGCTTATTCTGCTCGAGCCTTTACTTGCCTTATGCTAAGCACCGTCTCGCTTTAGGTTAGGCTTCAAGACTTACGGCCTTTAGCTTCATTAGTGAGCTTATCTTGCTCGAACCTTTCTAGCTTAAGCTAGATACCGTCTCGTCTTAAGTTAGGCTCTGAAACTTTCGGCCTTAGCATTTTTTTTTGTGAGCTTATTCTACTCGAGCCTTCACTTGGCTTATGCTAGGCACTTTGTCTCGCCTTAAGTTAAGCTTTGAGACTTACGGCCTTTAGCTTTATTAGCGAGCTTATCTTGCTCGAGCATTTCTGGCTTACACTCGGCACCGTCTCGCCTTAAGTTAAGCTCTGAGAATTTCAGCCTTGGCATTTTTTTATTTATGTGAGCTTATTCTGCTCGAGCCTTCACTTGGCTTATGCTAGGCACTTCGTTTTGCTTTAAGTTAGGCTTTGAGACTTACGGCCTTTAGCTTCATTAGCGAGCTTATCCTGCTCGAGTCTTTATGTCTTATGCTCGGCACTGTCTCGCCTTAAGTTAGGCTCTGAGACTTTCGGCCCTGGTATTTTTTCATGAGCTTATTCTGCTCGAGCCTCACGTCTACTATTCCCATATCGTCGAGAGTGGACTTAAAGAGAATGTCCACCGAACTCCCTAAATCGACTAATATCCTGTTAAGCTCCCTGTTGGCGACATCCGCCTTTATCACGAAGGCGTCCTCATAGGGGTACAAGACTCCTTCTTCATCCTCCTCTGTCCACATGATGGGAACTTGTCGGACCTTGGCTCTCTTTGTAGTGGGTACAGTGAGCAGAACTTCCTAACTAGCAGAGGTGTATCTGCTGTAGTTCTTCCGAGCCCTGTTTGAATTTTCTGCCATCGTGGGCCCTCCTGCTATCACCCTCACAGTAGGTAGCTCTCGGTCCATGTCATAAGCTTGACCATCACCTGCTTGCTGCTACTCGACTACCGGGTGCCCCCCTTCAATGAACTCATCCAAGTACCGGTTTCTGACCAAGTCCTCCACCAGGTTTTTTTAAGTCACGGCACTGCGACATCGCATAGCCGTGATCACCGTGGAATCGACAGAACCAGCTTTTGTCCCTCCTATTTTCTGGCTTGGAGATCGGCGTCGGGGAACATAACAGCCCTCGCTCCTCTACAACTTAAAACATCTCCTTAAGTGACACTTTCGTGGGGTGTATTGTCTGTAGGCGAGGCTCTAATCAACTATCTGCACCGCCCTTTCCCAGGGATAGTTTCCTGAGTGTGGAGGTAATCAGTCGGCTCTGTTATTGCTCTGCATAGGCCGATTCACGGGGGGATTTCGAAGTAGGTTGCTGTTGTACTGTAAATATTCTCTGCGGTCCCAGCTTGGGGACTTGCAAAGTGGAGCGAGAGCCATCCGCGGCTGGGGAGCCCTCTGATAGGGGTTATAGGGAGCAACTCGATTCCTTATTCCTTTAGAAATAGACGCGCCACGAGCAGACCCCCCTTTCTCTTTCTGTTTTGTCCCACTGCTCTGCTCGCTCCTTAGCTTCACGGCTTTTTCCCCCTCAATGACTATGTCCATCTTTATCTATTCGTATGCATCGGAGTACAAGTGGATCGAGGGGCTCCACAAGTTGTACCAGGGTCTTCCCATCTTCACCCACTCAATCAACCCCCTCAGTGCCTGGGGGTGACTGAATGCCTTGAGATCCAAGACTATCTGGTGTTATCTTTTAACGAATTCTCGGAGGGACTCCCCCTCCTTCTGCTTTATCTCTAGTAGTTCCATCATGTCATCTTTGGGGGCCACTGCCCCCCAGAACTACTCCGTAAATTCCATGCACATTTGTTCGAAGCCCAGAATACTCCCCCGCGGTAGTTTGCAGTACCATTCTCTTGCCCTTCCTTCCAAAGTAAGTGGGAAGGCTCTACACATTTGGGCTGCTGTCAAGCCCTGCACTCCAGTCATGTTGTTGAAGCTTTCTATATGCACCAGCAGGTCACTCTGCCCTCAAAACTTCAAGACGGGGAAGCGGAAATCCCTAGGAATTGTGTACTCATGATTTCCGCTGAGAGCGGGGACTCGTTGTCCAACATTATCCTCTAACTTGGGGCTTTCCCGTTTCCCCGAAGGTCCTCAACAACCTGTGCCAACATGCGCACCTCTCCCTCTAATTCCTCCTCATGGGAAGTAGGTGCCGTGTCTTGCAAGTGCTATCAGGACTCCATTTCCTCAAAGTTCGTCTCCTCCTTTTCGGTAGCGCTCTGCACTTTCTACCTCTGGGCTTCATCTCCTACATTACCCCCAGCGGGAGCGTTCCCGCTGCTGAATTCGGGAACGTCATTGCTTGCTTTCCTCTTTCCATCCCTGAGCTCCTGTAGGATGGACGTCAGTGTCTCCATCTGTCTTTCCATTCGGTCCATTCTTTCTTGGATTTATTTGTCCCGGGCCTCATTGACCACCTCTCTCAGGGTTACCGATTCTTCGGGGCTTACCCTTCTTCTGCTGTTTCCTCTCATTATCACGTTGCTTCTTGAATATATTGGCAATTCAGGATTTTTGAACTGGTTCCCACAGATAGCGCCAAAATGTTGATGCAGTTTTCTGCTCATTCCCAAGTGATGCTGTAAACTTCTGCTCGCTGGTTGCTCGAGCAGGATTCCTTAGTGGCTCCTGCCTTTCTCCGTCCACAGAAAAGGTGTCAGGGGTCATCGGGTATTTTTGCAGCGAGAACCCTCTGACGCTCAAGTCAATGATCGAGTTGATTCTTTTCGTATCCCCCTTAATTTGAAAGAACGAAAAAATCAAAATTTTAAATAAGTAAAGGAAGGGAGAAAATCCAAGTTTGGGTCCCCCGGTTGGAGTTGGAATCCAAGGTTAAAGAAATGAAAAAGAGGGAGAGAGTGAGCCCCCTTACCTTGCCCTCGTCTGGTATTTATCCTCCTGTTTTCCCGCCCCCTTTGCTTGGACGCCCACCTCCGCATTAATTGCGCTTGTGCCTTCCTGACAACTAGGGGTTGTTGCGACACAACCTGGGGGCGTGGAATGTCAGGCGAATATGGGTTCTTGTGACCTAATGATGGTGCCGTGTAGGTTCGTGTTTAATGATGACATTGTAGAGGTGTGCGCTGGTCATCGGTTACAGTGACGAAACCCTACGGCGTGGGGTGCCTGTCAGGCATCGATTGTCGTGACAAGTTGTCGGGAGGAGGGGCCGTCATGCTTAGGTCTGCTCTGCTCGAGCTTTGATTTCCCCCTGTTCATGGTGCTTCCGGCTCTTATAGCAGAGCAGGATGGGAAGATCAAGGCTCGACTAGCCTTGGAGCACTTGACCTCGACCAACTTTGACACCTAGTAAGGGTATCTTTGTGCTAGCGATTATGTCTTCTACTCTGGCTAGATTGTCCTCGAGAGGGTCTACTCGGCATTTCCCAAACATGTAGAACACTATTCGATGAATGATAACACTTGACAGCTAGCTTTGATATTCAATCGATCTATGGCATCAACAACACTAGGCAGCTCTAATATTCAATCTATGGCATCAAAATGCAGCAGACTCTTGTCAAGGAAATTCAATCGATTAATTGAAAAAACCTTCAAGGCCTTCCAAAATAACTTGGACCACACGTGCGTAAATATAATTGGCGCAACACTTGACATTAAGGAAAACGTACACCATTCAAGATTGAGTGTATCGTATCCTTTAGGAAGTGTAAAATCCTTTTCTCGGAGCATATCCATCAAATTAGTTTTATTAAATCATGCTTTTTTCTTCTTTAAATTAAGCCTCCAACATTTCATAGGACGAGATTTGCATTTTGCTACACTTCACCTTTCTATACCATAGTTTTTTAAAAAGCCACTGCAATAAGCAGAAACAAATATAAATTTCAACATACCTCGACAAATAGGTGTCTGACGTCTGATGTTGCATGCAGAAGCAAAGTCTTGGGAATTAATGTTTTCAGGATTTTTCTGAATCAACTAATCGAAAGGAAAATCTAAGAGCTGATGTGGCACTTATTTAGTGGGAGATTAATGGATGAAAAATGATGCTGCTACATTTGGGATGATAAAAGTTGAGATACATTATTTCAATTCATTCAATCAGTTAATGATATTAATATAAATTCATAGAATAAAAAGTTTACATTTAATAATACACATATAAAACTGTGTAATATAAGTATTGTAACTGACAGGCCAAATAAAGCTAAGACGAGCATTATTTCAATAAGTTTTATTATTTTAAGAAAATTAGAAGTTAAAACCGAATAAGAAGGCGGGAGTAGTTATTGCATGCCCCAGAGAAAAACTCACTAATCAGCGAGTACAGGAAAACACCAATCAAAACCAATATGCAAAGTTCCTCGTGGAATCGGAGGCCATCCATCCATCAAAGTATCAATTTCAATATTAAACAGCCTTCGATCTCTATATTGCGGGAAACTCTTAATCATTGTAACCTTCAAATAATGCCGCCAGCATTTGATATGACGAGAATTGCAACACTTCACATCTTTATTCTGCAGTTGCCCGTATAGCCACTGTAATTCAGAAGAGAAGGGGAAAAAGAAGGAAAAAAAAAAAAAGGTTCAGCTGATTATGATTATGAATGTCATAAACGACGAAAAACGTACATTATGCTATTGAATAATCGCAATCATAGACTTAATAGCCACAATCCTACAACCCTGGATCTACAAACAAAAATGCAGAGATTTATACTCCAAAAGGAAAACATAACAGGGTTGCTCTTATCAGTTTATCATTTACTTTTTTAGTGCTAATTTATTCAAATCCAACCATTTTTGTGAGCAAACTTTTAACTGACCAATCATGATAAATTTTATGATCTTAAAATACTCCCCTTCTTTCACTTCTCTAATTAAAATTCTGCTTTTCTTACCATTCTCCATAGTAAGGTAGGAAAATAACAAATTCAATTGGTGTACACTACTGAAACATGACTGAATAGTGTGTTGAATGTATCAAACTTATAATAAAAATAACATACCTGAAGGAATTTGCAACGCTGCTCGTCACGGCTATACACAGTCAAAGTCCGAGGATAACAAATCC
Organism: Murraya koenigii; assembly: GCA_025617385.1. Classification (NCBI taxonomy): domain Eukaryota; kingdom Viridiplantae; phylum Streptophyta; class Magnoliopsida; order Sapindales; family Rutaceae; genus Murraya; species Murraya koenigii. The sequence continues at coordinate 25,446,069 of CM046813.1, forward strand.
AGAAAAGACCATCAAGCAAAACCCCGTAATCCGAAGGTGGCACTTCCATTAATAGATCCAGATTTCCAACTTCAAAAGGCAGTGATGGGCAAGATTCTATGACTTCGTCTAAATTAAATGAAGTCTGTATAAATCACAACAAAGAAATAAAGGGGAAAAAATAACGATTAGAAATCATTAACAAAACCAACAAACGCTGAAGTGAAATGTTAATAACCAATCATGTACATGAAAATCATATGCATACCTCATCTGTCTTCAGGGTTAAGGAGACTTTTTCAATTTGATTGGATGCACTGAGAAATTCCTTTACTTTAAGGAACCAATGAGTGTCAAGACTACCTTCAGAATCAACGCTGACTACCCATGGACATGTAGCATTCATTGATATATTGGGAATTGGATTATTTTTGTAAGAAAATGAAAGCAAATTGGGACTATCAGCATCAATTGCCCTCAAACTTTTACAGTAATAAAAATTTAAATTTCTGAGCTGCTTACATGATATTGCAACACTTTCAAGCAAATGACAGCTCCGCACCGACAGATCCTCAAGCAGAGAAAGTGTTGAGACAAAGTTATTGAACTGTTGGTCTGTAAAAGGCACTGAATGTAAATTCAACTTTTTCAGACGGGCAGAGCTAGCTATGTCAACTATACGCGGTCTTCCCATCCGAGAGAATTGAAGGGTTAACTGCTGCAGACTTGGAACATCAATTTCAACAATTGCAGGTTCGTTTGAAGGTGAATGAATCTTCAAAATCTTGAGATTGAGAGCTTTAGAGACAGACAAACGCTCCAGACCCCAACAACAGGAAAAACACAAATCTTCAAGTACAAGGCATTCACCAGCAAGCTTTTGAACCATTTGTTCATTCAAACAGACTCTCTCGAGTGTTAGCTTTTTGAGAGAATGAAACCTTGTAGTATCGGAGGGCTGCTCCAACCGACAACTGACAAGCTTTAAAGTGGTTAGTAATTCTGCAGAAAATATTGTTTGAGGCAAAGTGTACACTGTATCTTCATCTGTTATGACTTCAAAATCCAACTCTTTTACTCCATTCTCTACAGCCAATCCTATCCATTTATCAACATTAGAGGAAGATTCTTCAACATCCAGAAGGCATATGAAAAGTCTGAATTTCTGAATAGATAACCTGAGATCGCAGAACCGATTGAGGGAAGTATCAACAAAGTTTATGAAACTCTTTACACCTTGGCAAAATTTTTCATTTTTCTTCTTTATCCGAAAATTTCCATAGCACACACCCCTATTTGCAAAGTATTTCTGATCAAAGTCCAAGATGGGGAATGAAGTCCGTAACTGATTCCATCTCTTTGACAAAATACTAGTTCTAGCAACCTCTTTTGTAGAGAGATAGGACATGATAGTATGAGTGATAAAAGGAGGAAGCTCCGAGATTCGATCTAAGGCATTAACTGTATCCATAATCTTCAATTCTGCAATATTCATTATTCAACATTCATATATTTTCAATAAAACTATGCCTATTCAAACACTTTTTTGAAGAAAAAAAAATCCTAATTTCTAATATTAATGTTCTAAATGAAAGAATTCTAAAACATAAAACCAAATGGGCAATTTTTTTTTCCCTCAGAATAATGAATGGACTCAATCTATTAGTATGCTCGGTCCTAAAGTTTTCAATTTTTCATGCTAGTAATTCATGCTCAGGCATATAATAATTGACAGTTAATAATTGAGAAAAGAAAGAAACTAACAAATTATCAAATACAATACTCTATAAATTTTAGAAAAGAGTTAACCGGATATATCATAATAATAATAACAATAATAAATAAATAAATAGAGCCTTACCAGTAAAGGAGAGTGACTAGTTAGATATCTCACTTGAGGGAAACCTCTGCCAAAGGACGAAGTCTTGACTGGTGGATGGTGCCCTGCGGCGCGTGGTGAATGTTGGATACTAAGGGTAAAATTCCAACTCAGGTTAGGCCTAATGGGATCTATTGATTCTATTCAATTGTGAATTTAAGTGGCCCAAATAATATAAATACCCCAAAATTCTCATAAAAACCTTTTTCATCTATTTATTTATTTTTTCCCCTTTCAAACACAGGATTTATAATTTTTCTTTCCGAAACAAAAAATTTATATTTTTATACATACTAAAGTTCTTGTCTATGTAATGAACTGCAGAAGCATACTATGGGAAGCAATCTGCTATATTAGGTTGGAAAATAAATAAATCAATCGTTGATTATGCCATGGGTGAGCAGCAACAAATTAATTTGTGTTCCAGAATTCAGAATCACCTGGCTTGTCAAGGAAATTAATCCGTCGCATAAAAGATTTTCATGCCTGATTCCTTGTTCCATTATACGATATTTAAGATATGAAATACTGAAATATCAAACATATAACTTGCACAGCACATAAATTTAATGAAGGTGCGTATTAGAAAGATAAACGAACTCAGGACTTTCTCATTAACTACAAGAAAAACAGACGAAATTGCAAAATTCCTCAAAGAAGCCCTGGCCATCCATTCATCAAATTATCTATATCAATTGGCTCACCATTAGACATATTAGCAATAATAGACTTATATAAGAGCTGCAACCGAAGATGTAGAGACAACTACTCGACACAGGGAAATAGAAAAGGGGTGCTCTCATATATTTGTTCACACTTTCAAAATAAGAATCAAACATTCTCGCAAGATGCTGTAATCACTCTTTTCAGAATTAATCTCATTCAAATCTGACCGTATTATGAGAGAATTTTTGATAGATTTAGGATGCCAAACTAATGAGTATACAAAACCACACTTCTTGCCTTCCACTTCTAAAATCTAAACTCCCATGCGAGAAGAATTAGTTTTTTTTTTTTTTTTTCCTTAACCCTTTCCTCGTATTACTACCCGAACTCGATGGACGCAAAACACATTCATGGCCATCTGAGCTACGGCCAGGGAGTCGCTCATACTTCCTCACATAAAAGTTAATTAAGCAAACTTGTATTACGCCATAAGCATAATTGAATACCAAAAATTAATGATAAAAGTGAACATACCTCAGCAAGTAGTCGTTGTTCCCACGCACCGGAGATACATGCAAAGTCTTAGGATCACAAATCCAGAAAACACCATCCAATAAAATTTTATATCTACAGGTGGCGCATTAACATCTAGATTCAAATTCCCAACTTGAAACGGGAGCGATGGGGAAGAATATCTGAATTCGTCTAAATCGAATGAAACCTAAAATCGCAACAAGGGATGGTGTTAATTAACCTGTTTTTGGGGGTCAAAGTGAAAGTACAGTTTAAGTTTAAGGGCAGGCACACGTCATATACAGCACATTATTGACTCCTAATTGGTTACAGAATCCAAATTGGATATGGAATTATGGAACTGATGAGTTCGGTTTCTTAAACGTTCATGGAGTCGGCTTGTTCTCTTCCTCAACTACAGTCTATAATTTTGCAAATGGTGAAAACCAAAAGCCTATCTATTCTCGGACACCAATAACATCACCATCCTTCCTATCCCCTCCGGTGATATTATTATCTGATGTACTGGTAAGTTTCTGTTTTTCACTTTTTCAAGTTTAGATCTTTTCTGGATCTATCAAGAAGAATGAAAAGTTGGATCCAGAAAATTCCAGTTTATTTTCTCAGCATCCAAACTAATATCCTGTCAAATTTTAGTTTTATAACATGGTGTCAGAGCTTGATATGGCTAGCTCAAGTAATCAAAACAGAACAATTCCCAATTTAGCTATAAACACTACAAATTCATAAAATCAACAACCTTAAATTAATTTTTGTTTCCACAATCCAATCACACTAGATTGCTCGAACTATTTGCTATGGAGATCACAAGTTTTAGCATCGATTAGAGGTAATCAACTGGAAGATTTCATCACTAGCATAAAGAAAGCACCAGAGCAGTATCTTCTTCTAGCTAGAGCTGATAGATCTACTGAGAAAGTCCAAAAGCCAGCGTATCAGATCTGGAGATCAAATTATCAAACCTTACTTGGATGGTTGCTATAATCAATAAGTGGTATTTTAAGCCTTGTTATAAATTTTGCAAGTTCATTTGATGTTTAGAGGATACTTGAAAAGAAATTTGGTGCTCAATCTGAAGTTAGAGTTTTGCAACTTAGATATGAATTGAATACACTTGAAAAAGAATCAATGGTTGTTGAAGATTACTGCATTAAAATGAAATCAGTAGCAGATAAACTTGCTGGTACTGGAAGTCCAATTGCTGATAAAGATCTCATGATGACTATATTAAATGGATTGGGACCTGGATATCGTGATGGTGCCACTTTTATTACTGGATCTTGTATGGATAATGATGATCATATGCTTTGTTACTCCAACATGAAACTAGATTGGAGCAAGAACAGAATGATAAGAGTATGTTTAATGCTAACTATGTTCATACAATCCAATGGCATATTATGCACAATCTGGGGTAATATTTGAAAAGGAAGAAATTCTGGCGTGTTTGGAAATTTTGGAGGCAGAGGGAGTGTATTTGGTAGAGGAAATATGAATTCTTTTCAAAGGCTACATAATGGAGGTCCAAATAATGGATATGGCAGTGGTCAATCATATAGTCAAAATCTTAGTGGCTTACATCCTTTTCAAAGTCATAGGAATCCATCTCAGTTTTCCAAGAATGGATTCAGTAGTACTAATGGATCATCAGGAAGTAATATGGAAGAAGTTATATGTCAGATCTGTTCTAAAAATAGACATACAACAGATATTTACTGGCATAGATTTACTGACAATTATTTGCCAATGCCAAGAGGCTTTAAAAAAGGTAAAGGGCCAAGAGCAGCTTACATTGAAAACTTTGAAAGTTTTACCTCTCCTCAAAACTTTGGTGATTGTGTTAAGTACATGACACTAGCTTACTTCTCCACATCTGAAACTAGCTACTACTCTGGAATAAGTATTTATACACATGGATCAACTTTTATGGCCAATATTGAAGGACCTGCTGATGATGGCTGGTATTTAGACAGTGGTGTAACTCATCAATTGACCAACAACATGGAGAACATGCACATCAGAGAACAATTTAAAGGTAATGATTAACTTATTATTGGCAATGGTCAAGGTTTATCTATCACTCATGTTAAACATGCATTTCTGACATTTAGAGCTTCAAGTTACTCATCTAACCACACTAAAATTGCGCTTAAAGATACGTTACTTTTGCCTTCTATAACCAAAAACTTATTAAGTGTTTCCAAGCTAACCTATGATAATCCTCTCACTGTTGAATTTTGTGGTAATATTTGTTTTGTAAAGGATACGAAGGGGCAAATTCTACTGTAGGGTCTTGCTAAAAGGGGTTTATACAAGCTGCTGTTAAAACCTACTCTTTCTTCATCTAAGTCTTATCTTTCTCAATTCAAGCAGCATAAACCTATGTCCATGCTGTCATTCACAACTATGTCTCCTTACTCTCATAAGTGTGATGTCTTTACTAAAGCTTGTTTGCATTCTGTTTTAAATTCTTGTACCTTAAAACTTGATGCAATCACTATTTTACACAACAGATTTGGTCATTCAAATCAAACAATAATGTTGCATCTGCTTAGATCTTGTAATAACTTCAAATTCTCTCAAAAGGATATTGTTTCATCTATTAATTCTTTATGTAAAGCTTGCCAATTAGGTAAAAGTCATAGACAACACTTGTCTTCCACTTAAACAAAAACCTTACATGTGTTAGAATTGATTCATACTGACTTTTAGGGACCTTCACCTATTATTTATAGGAATGGATACAAATATTATATTAGTTTTATTGATGATTATAGCAGATATACTTGGGTTTATCCACTTAAACTCAAATTTGAGGCATTTGAGGTATTCAAATTATTCAAACTCCAACTTGAAAATCAACTCAATACAACAGTCAAGATGTTGCAATCTAACTGATGAGGAGAGTATAGTGTATTTACTGAGTTTCTCAATCAACATGGGATTATCTTCAGGCATTTTTGTCTATATACTCACTACCAAAATTGCTTAGTTGAAAGGAAGCATAGTGTTACGGGCAGTCCAATTAGAACCCAAAAATAGCCCAAGGACATGAGCCAAGATGTGCTAGCTTGACTCGATTCCAGAAACTTAAACAAAATTTCTCTAGAATTTGGCACATGTTTGAAGAATTCTCTAGGCTTAGAATTAATTCTCTAGAGCTAGGCAAGCCTCCCTATAAATATGAGTTGGCATTTGTCGTTTGAGTATCCAAGCATTGAGCAAGCATCTCAAGCATTCTTGTAAGCTCTCTTGTAATCTTTTCTCAAGCAATACAATTTCCGCATTTGGCTCAATTGCTCTCTAGCTCTCTTCTCTTTAGTATTTTTAGAAAAACTCTCGGCTTAGCTATCGAAAAGCTCAAAGGCTTACTTAGCAACAATTGGAAAGTGTTGTCTAAGTGCCACACGTTTTTGCTACGCAAAACACTCATCCCGTGACAATAGGCATAAGCGTACACTCTCCGCTAGCCCAGCTTCCACAAGCACGAGTAATGCGCCACGCATTGACGTGCTAAAGGCCGATACCTACGATGGTGCACGCAATATCACTATCGTTGATAACTTTCTATTTGGGCTAGACCAATATTTCGATGCCATGGGTGTACGAGATGAGGCATCAAAGGTGGGCATTGCATCCACATATCTACGAGGTGCTGCACAACTATGGTGGCGTTGGAAGCATGGTGAGATATGGAAAGGCATCTGCACCATCAACACATGGGCAAAATTCAAACAAAAACTTGGAAAGTAATTTTTCCTAAGCAATGTAGAAAAAGAAGCGATAGTGCACCTATGTCGCCTCAAGTAAATGGGTAGCATTTTCAACTACATCAATGTGTTCACTACCCTTATGCTCGAGATAAGCGATATGTCTGACAAAGACTCACTCTTCTACTTCCAAGATGGCCTCAAGGATTGGGCTAAGACGGAGCTCGATAGGTGGAATGTCCAAACTCTTGACGACGCCTTTGCCACAGCGGAATCGTTGAACGAGTATTCTATCCAATCCAAAGATAAAAGGTCTAGCTAAGGCAAAAGTAGGGGAAAGAGTCGCAAAGACAAAGGCAACAATCGCAAGGATTGAGGGCAGAAAAAGCCTCCAAGTGGCAAAAGCAGGCAAGGCAAATCAGAAGGTAAGAATGAGCCACTAAAGCCGCGAAGCCCATGCTTCATATGAAACGGCTCTCATTGGGTTCCCGACTGCCTCGAGAAGAAGTCGCCCAATGCTCTTGCTGCCCAACTCAAGGGCAACTCCACACCAACATCGGAAGAAATGGCTAATGTACATGAGCGCAAAGATAAACGGACACTCCGTTCTCGCATTGTTAAATACGGGAGCAACGCACAACTTCGTATCCGAGAATGAAGCCAAGCGCTTAGGCCTCAAAACTACAAAGGAATGAGGCACAATGTTATAATGTTACTCATGGTCTTCTCATCTTACATGAGGTTATCCTGAGAAAATCCTTAATATTGACTTGAGCGTCGGAGGGGTTAACACTACAAAAACTTCTGGCATCTCTGACCATTTTTTCTAGTCACAAGAATATAATAAAGTATATTGTGGTCACCATAGTAGAGTTCTTGGTCACCAACTTCTGCTCAGAACATAAGAGGACGATAAGAAGTCATCTCTGTATCAAAGATAAATTTAAATATTGGCATTAGGTTTTGGTAGGCATAAATTTAAATATTGGCATTAGGTTTTGGTAGGCAACCTACACATCGATACGACTAGATTTTGACATCAACATTTTGACACCATTTTTGGGGACTGTACAAAAACCCATTATATTGAAGAAGCCATACTTGTGTGGGATCAAAGAAAAAGGCAACTACGAATAAAACTAATTAAGAGATGAACAATAGTAATGACAAAATAAAGATAAGAAGAGCTGGAATGGATGAAATACAACAACAAGTGAAAGTACCTGTGAGGCAAAAGATAAGATGGTGAATGAGAGAATAGGAAGAGTGAAGAAGCAAATGGACAATTTGGTAATGTTGTTGCAAGAGCTAAAGAAATGAAAAAAGAAGGCTGAATAAGAGGAATTTACTAAGACGGTGGACACACCAAAATCTAGTAACAAACGATAAGCATCAAAAGGGCCTGTGGATGTTGCACCTATACCACTAGGAATGTATGATTTCTTCTAGAATAACTCAAATCTCGCAATTGAGGTGTAGTGGAAGGGAAATATCGAGGAAGGAGATTTAAGATAATGTTTATTGGATGTTAACCACAAGTTTGGTCGAGTGGCAATGCAGGATCTTGGTTGTACAAGAGAACTAGAGGTTGAGGTGCGAAGGCTAGTACAAATCATTAAGGGGATTCAAGACTAAGGGAGGACTTATGGTTGGAGAATAATATTCGATAATGAATATTCACTATCAACATAAATGATGAGCACATAGATTTTAATGGAATTTTTTCTTAAAAATCTCTATTATTCTTGGATAAATGAACCATTGATACACATTGAGCAATTTAATTAAGTGATGAGAGTACAAGGCATGACATCGTTATAGAGGTATAGAGCATTCAGCTAAGATATGAGGGGGCAAGCATGGGATTAGTATAGAAAATTACTTTGGGGAAGTATCAGAACCTTTGGCTAACAATTGTATAGGATTTTATTGAACAATTCATGGGTGTTGTGACTCATGAGGACGACGTGATGGAGCTTATGAGCCTTAAGCAAGGCAAGTAGGAAACCTTGAAGGATTTTGTGAAAAGGTATCATTGAGCTGTTCTGGATCTTGGTGCTTTCAACCACCCACAAGCATTAAGAGGATTAAAAGAAGAGGTGAGAATAAGCAAGGCGTGATATAACCTAAAACCTCCATCAATTAATTCTTATTTAGCAGCCTATGAATAAGTGAAGATTGATATCCATATTGAAAAAGATAAAGCTGCTAGTGTTAGTGATGAGCAATTGTAAGATGAGAAGTCTGAATATAAGGACTCAGAGGGGTCATAACAGAACATCGGCTAGTGGAAGCAACACTATAAGACTAACCCCTTACTCATGGTAAAATACTCAAATCAAATCCTCTTCATTTCACCCAATAGAATGCTCCATTAAACCTAAAACTGATCATACTTGCTTGCTCATAATATAGTTACAAAAGAAGTAAACTAAATTATTTAAGGCAAGTAAAAGAGGCAAGAGACATAAACTTGCTAATTAGCTCAACTAAGAGTAGGCGAGCAAAAATATAAAAATAGGAAAAAATTTTCTAAGGCAAATAAAAGCTCAATGTCTCAAAACTTGCTCAGGTGAGATAAAAGGCATAAACTTGCTAATCAACTCGTCAAGAGTAAATGAGAATCCATAGACCTTGCTATGAATAGACAAGAGCTTCATAAATCGTACAATTCGCCATGAGTAGGTGAGAATTTGTAGACCTTGCCATGAGTAAGTGAGAACTTCGTAGACTATACAACTCGCCATAAGTATGTAAGAATCCATAGACATCACCATAACTAGGCAAGAACTCCGTAAATCATACAACTTACCATGAGTAGGCAAGAATCTATAGACCTCGCCATGAGTAGGTGAGAACTCCGTAAACCTTACAACTCGCCATGAGTAGGAGATAATCCCTACACCTCGGCATGAGTAGGCGAGAATCTATAGACCTCGCCATAAGTAGGTGAGAATCTATAAACCTCGCCATGAGTAGGCTACAACTTCATAAACTTTACAACTTACTATGAGTAGGTGAGAATTCATAGACCTCGCCATGAGTAGGTGAGAACTCCGTAAACCATGCAACTCACCATAAGTAGACAATAATTTATAGACCTCACCATGAGTAAACGAGAACTCTGTAAACCTACTAAAACTCATCAAGACTAGGTGAGAATCCATATACCTCATCAAAACTAGGCGAGAATTCTGTAAACCTACTAAAACTCATCATGATTATATGAGAATTCGTAGACCTCACCATGACTAGGCAAGAACTCTGTAAACTTGCTAAAACACATCAGAAGTAGATAAGAATGCATATAATTCGCCAATAGGTCGATTATTCATTCAACTCGCCAATAAGACGAATATATATTTTCGTTTCACCAATAAGATGAGTACTTGATCAATGAACTTAAAGAAGGTGAATATGTATTAAGCTTGCCAACAAAGAGAATATTTTTTTCAGTTTGCCAATAAGGCGAGTACTTGATCAACTTACTTAAAGAAGACGGATATGTATTAAGCATGTCAATAAGGCAAGCATTTTTCAGTTTGCCAGTAAGGCGAGTATGTACCCAGCTTGCTAAGAGCGAGCAAGCATTTGCTTTACTCGCCATACGAAGGTGAGAATCAACCAAAGCTCGTCATAAGACGAGTAAGGGTCCATGTGGACAATAACTTATAGTATTCAATTTGGAGTGAACAAAAAATCTCAATAAAATGTGACTACCAAAAGGAGAGCAGAGAAAAGAAAAGAAAAACTCGCATGAAATAAACTAAAATACCAGATTTTAAAGTTTGATTAAGGCAAAGAAAAAGTTCTAAGAACAAACACTTATTTGAAGAAATATCTTTATTATAGGTACAAAAGGAAAATATGAAAGAAAGTATTTAAATCAATATGATTAATCTTCATACATCAGAAGAATGATTTGATGTGTGCCTAGCAAGAGAAACATTCACCTTTTCTCCAATAAAAAGTGAAGCACCCTCAACACACCAGTAGCTGTTTCGATTTGAGTAGGCTTCTTTTTATCTTATTTCTCCTTCATATGCTCATTAATAGCCTCAATAAGGTTGTCCATGTTTAACTCAAGGTTACTCTTTTTAAGAACAGTTATTATACAATTATAGCAATACTCGAGGCCAGCATTGTAACTATCAACAACTTTTTTCTTCAAAGCCTCAATTTGTTTTTTGAAACTACTAGTTGCTTTATGGGATTGAGATTTAATGGACTCCATCCTCTATTTAAATAAAGACTTCTGGTCAGCATGTTGATCCTTATGTCTTTTAGATTCTCTTTAAGCTTTGTAACCTTAACTTGAAGCCTAGTAAATTTTTCTTTAGCAACTTCAACCCTTTTTTTCCAAGACTGGATGTCAACATTCATCTTGGTGTCACTTGTAATTGTTCGCCATACAACCTAGTAGATAGGAGCTAAACCAAAAGACATTCATCAGTTTAGCAATAGTGCAGCCTTCTATGTCATCAATATCATTCTTCTTAACCATTCTAGCAGCAAAACTTAAACTTCAGTGAGGAAAAGACATAGGGATAATACATAAGGGCTGTTGAAATAGTAAATAGGCTGGAGGTGTAATATTAGAGTAAAGGAGTTTTTAACACATAATTTTTAGTTTTGTTCGTTACACTCTCAATACTATAAACTAGAGGACTGGTGTTTGGATCAAAAAATAGAACGACCAGAATCAAGCTTTCCTTGAGGCTTGACTCTGCTCCCCTCGCCATACAGAGCAGCCTTGTAGAAATTGGCAAGTAAGATTGGGCAAGCAAGATTAGGCGTGCATGTGTTCGAATAAAAAAGAAGTCTAGTCAAAATCAGCTTCCTATCTTATAAAAAAATGTAGGAATTTAATCCTATCCTTAATGCCCACAACTCTATGATTCAAGAGAGAAAAAGAAGTTAAATCCTACGAAAAAACTCATGATCCCATAATTTAAAGGGGAAATAAAGATGAAACTCTATAAAAAAAAAAAAAATCCACTTATATGAAATCTAAGAAAGGGGGATTTGAACTCCTATAAAATTTTAAAAACGATAAAAGATAAGAGGACCACAATTTTTGAGTATGAGAAAACCCTAACCTAATTTTATGTACTTTGAAAAAGAGGGTTGAGGAGATATGGCTAATTTTCTGGATTTATCACCATTATTCTTCTTTACTATGATTTTTTCCTATTAGTAAAGAGAGGCTCTCTTCTTATATTCTTTCTTTTTTCTGAATTCATTTTCTATGGTTATTCTCATATAAATTTCATGCATTAGTTTATCCCATGTAAATCCTTGATACTGACTTGAGCGTCAGAAAGTTAACGCAGGAAAAACTTCTAGCATCTCTGACCATTTTTTCTAGTTGTAAGAATATAATAAAGTAGGACTGTGGTCGCCAGAATAGAGCTCTTGATCGCCAAATTCTATTCAGAATATAAGAAGAAGGTAGGAAACCATCTCTACACTACAAATAAATTTAATTTCTGGCATTAGAATCGGGCAGATAGTTCACACACTGACACGATTAGATTTTGGTATCAACACTTTCAATGTAAATTGGGAGTATCAACATCAATTGCCTTCAAATTATTGTATGCCTTCAAATTATCGCAACTGAGAAATAATATATACTTGAGCCAATCGATTGAAATTTTATTCCTTTTAAGGGTATCACACCTAGTCATGGTTAGATCCTTAAGCTAGAGAAATTTTGAAATGAGCTGATAAAATTCTTTATCTTTGAGAAGCATTATGGAGTCTAAAACTAACTTTTTTAAATTTGGACCCACAGCCATGACTATGATCTTGAGACAAGAATAAAATTTTAACTGTTGAAAACTCGAATGTCAAATTCTATGGTTTGTGTACTTTAAAGACACTTATAACCAGAAAGGCATAAATCTTCAAGTAAATGGCGTTCACTAATAAGCTTACGGATCATCTGTTCATTTATATAGACTTTCTGTAATTTTGTTTTTTAGAGAATTTAAGCTGATAGTATTCAAGGGCTTCTCCAATCGACAACCAGTGCGCTCTAAAGAAGTGAACAATTGAGTATAGTAGATTGATTGAGGCAAAAATTAGGCCGTTGATGGTTGACTTCAAAGTGTAATTCTTTTACCACATCCTCTAAGGCCAATCCTTTTCATTTATCAAAAAGTGGAGAAGGTACTTCAATATCCAAAAGAATTTTAAGTGTGTGAACCTTTGGAGATGCACAAAAATTTCTAGCCACAATAATTGAAAAAGAACAAATCTTTAAGTAAACAGTATTCATAAAAAGATCTTTGGACTATCTGTTCATTTGTACAAATTCTATCTTAAGTAAATATTTTAAAGAGTGGAAACTTATGGTGTAAGAGGGCAACTCCAACTTACAGTCACATAAGGTGTAGAGTAAGTATTGACTTGGCAGAAAACGTTATTTAAGACAAAGTGTAATCTTTATAAAAATATAAATTGACACAATTATATAACTCTTTCACCTCGTTCTCTACAACTAATTCTATATATTTATCAACTAGGGAATAAGATCCTTCAGCATCTATAAGAAGTATCCATAGTTTCAACTTTTGTATATCTAACTTCAGCATACTGGGGAATCCAATTTCACTAATGGTGTGTTTATTTCTCATATTGGAGAATTGAAGTCCGGAATTTGAATGATTGGCCGCATTTACTTCTAAAAAATGGAGTAGGAATCGAAATCAAAGTCGTGAGGCCCACAACTATTTGGGAATGGGGAATGAGAGATTGATTCTTAATGAGAGGCGTGGGAATCGGTCTCTCATTCCTAGATCTTTCCATTCAAACCCCACAAACATTCAAATATTTCTAAAACGCCTCTCTTTGAAATCAAAAATATAAATTCTGAAAAAAAAATCAAAATTCCTAACAATTCACTTTCTCTTCAGAGCTGCCAAACAGCATAAGCCCATAACTACTGCCACTGATCACTACTCATCACCATCGTCCTCGGTTTGTTCTTTGTCATTTTTGAAGCAGCTAGTCCCGGTTTCTTCTCTGTCATCATCCCCCCTTGCTATCAATTTTGGCTTTGGTCGTCATTATCGCCACTTTACCGTCGATCTAATGATGATGCTGGTGCTAATGGTGATGATTTGTTGTTGCAGTCACAGATGAAGATTTTCGATTCTAATTTTGATTATTGTTTGTTTTTTTGGAAACAAATATTGGTTGATAATGATTATTTGGGATTTTGATTATTATTATTGTTATTATTTATTTTTTTGGAAATTAATTAATTTGTTGATGATGATTGTTTGGGATTTTGATTATTATTATTTTTGAAATGGATTATTATTATTATTATTATTATTGATGATAAATTATAATTAATTAATATATTAAAATAATTTTAATAGTAATAATAATGATAATATTAAGGACTTTTAGTAATTTATTATAATATAACTCATTCCGATTTCGATTCCAAGATAAAGTAAACACATTAATGATAGTTCAGTTTATTTTGATTTTAATTCTTACAGTTCAAATAAACAACTTATTTTGATTCTTATTCAAATTCTCATTCTTGATTTCCATTTAGTAACGCACTATAAAAGTTTTTCTACTTTCTTCGCTTAGCATCGCCACAAAAATATAGTGATCATTCAAACCTCTTGGTACAACCAATGGAGAAGTCTGATAAAAATTGAAATTCGAAAATGAAATCTGGAACTGCCTCCATGTCTTTGACAGGACACTCGTCTAAGCTGCCTCCTTAGGAGGAAAGATAGGACATAAAATGGTGAAGGCAGCTCCAAGATTGGGTCCATGGACGGCATCAAGTGCCTCATTAATAATCTTCAACTCTGTGCTGATATTCAAATGCGTATATTATATGTAGTTGATAAATGAAATAAGTTACAATAGTTTCTAGAAATATAATGAACTCAATTACTTCGTATGACAAGCCTAGTTCATGCTTAAGAAATGTTCATTAACCAGTGATAATAGCAAAAATTGGGGGAAAAAATTATCTAATATAATAACAAAAATTCCAATGACAGAAAACTAAAAATTCTGCAACTGGTCCAGTGTCGATAAAGTGATAATTAAAGATGATAAAACAAAATATCATCAGTAAATTCCATGGGACGAGGGTTGGTAAAATTACCCACAGACCTACAAATTCACCATGTGTGTAATTTACGGGTTACAAAGAGAGTTTGAAATTTTAAACTTAAACCCACTAATGGTTGGGGTTAGGTTTGGTATTGAAAAAAAAAAAAAAAATTCACTGGATACCTATACAAGTATCAGCCAACCTACATTGTTTATTTTAATTATTTATATTTTTAATTTTAATCATAAAATTATATTAAGAAATTTAATCATAAATATATAAGTTAATAATTCCTAAACTCAGCTTATTTCACTGCAGCATATATAAATATATATATATATAAAGACAGATACAATAAGCTTCTAATAAGTAAAAAATTTATAATTTTTAAGTTTAATATTACTAATATTTTATTTTAATTTAATTGATTTTGTTTGTTTTGCTTTAATAACTTGAATCTAATGATTGCTTACTATAGTTTTTTATTTGCTTAATTAATCGTTAATAGTAATTGTACAAAATTTACCTATTAATATTGTAGATAATACTTGTATATTGATTAGAAGATGAAGCAAGATATTGATATAATCTGCAGAAATATTTTATGCTAGATTAACATTTATTTGTTTTAATTTAATATTTTAAATTCTTATTTATTAAAATCTAGAACAATGAGGATCATTTAAGCTATTGTTATAGATTTATAATTTAAATTATATAAATTTTATGTAATATTAAAATTAATTTTTAAATATACATATTTTAAAATGAGAAAACATGCAAAAAAACTCATTGTAAGTTATGTTTGGTAACTCATAAAATCCGTATGAATGAGTTTATTAAATTAAATTTTTTACGATCACGGATTTAATTATGACAAAGAAAGAGGTGGTACCCGTTATCATCCCCACACGCGACCTTCACAAGCAGAATTGTGCTAATCAGTTGTTAGGCGTAAAAAGAAAATTTCGAGGTTTAGGGAACAAACAAACTAAAAAAATGAAAAAGGACACGAAGTTTTTAACGGCGTGGTTTCGTATTGGGCTTGGGATGGCACTGCCCTAGGGGCGAAAATTTTGAGCCAGTAAAATTGGGCTTGGGCTCACTTTTCCCATATCACCTTGAGAATGTTAGAATAAAGGCGAATAACTAAAGAGGTGATGAAGAACTTATTTTTTTGAAAGATGTACAATGATCGGTGCTACGCTAGGGATGATAAAAGGTTGAGATACATTATTTCAATTAATTCAATCTGGTAATGATATTAATATCCATTAATAGAATAAAAAGTTAGCATTTAATAATTCATATATTAAACTGAGTAATATAAATATTGTACCAGAGACCAAATAAAGCAAAGAGTGCATTATTTCAATAAGTTTAATTATTTTTAGAAAATCGTTAAGTTAAATGTAATAATACAACACAGTCAAATAAGGTGGCAGGAGTAGCTATTGCTTGTCCCATAGAAATACTCACTTATCAGCAATTACAGGAAAACACCAATCAAAATCAATATGCAAAGTTCCTTCTGGAATCATAGGCCATCCATCCATCAAAGTATCAATTTCAAAATTAACCAGCCTACTATCGCTGTATTGCTGGAAACTCTCAATCTTTGTACCCTTCAAATAATGCCGCCAGCATTTGATATCACGAGAATTGCAACACTTTGCATCTCTATTCTGCAGTTGGTCGTATAACCACTGTAATTCAGAAATTGATAATGATCATGAATGTCATTTATGAGGAAAACCGTACATTATGTTATTGAAATAATAGCAATCATAGACTTAATAGCCACAAGCCTACAACCCTGAATCTACAAACAAGAAAACAGGGCATTTATACTCAAAAATAATGTCAGCACACCCATCGAGTTATCATTTACATTTTTAGCACTAATTTATCCGAATCTAACCATTTTTACGAGCTGACTTTTAACTGACCAAGGAAGAATAATTTTATGATCTTACAATACTCCACTTATTTCCCTTCTCTAATTAAGATTCTGCTTTTCTTACACTCTTCAAGGTAAGGTAGGTAACTAACAAATTTAATCAGTGTACTCTCACTAAGACATAAACGATACTATGTTGAATGTATCAAACTTATGATAAAAATAACATACCTGAAGGAATTTGCATCGCTGCTCGTCACCGCTATACACAGTCAAAGTCCGAGGATAACAAATCCAGAAAAGACCATCAAGCAAAATTTCGTAATCTGAAGGTGGAACTTCCATTAATAGAACCAGATTTCCAACTTCAAAAGGTAGTGGCGGGTGAAATTCTCTGAATTTGTCTAAATTAAAATAAGTCTGTAGAAATCACAACAAACAAATAAAGAGAAAACATAACAATTAGGAATCATAAACAAAACTAACCAATGCTGAGGTGAAATGTTAATAACCAATGATGTATGTTAAAATTATATGCATACCTCATCTGACTTCATAGTTAAGAAGACTTTTTCAATTTGATTGGATGCACTGAGAAATTCCTTTACTTTAAGGAACCAATGATTGTCAAGACTACCTTCAGAATCAACGCTGACTACCCATGGACATAGAGCATTCATTGATATCTTAAGAATTGGATTATTTTCGTAAGAAAATGAAAGCAAATTGGGAGTATCAGCATCAATTGCCCTCAAACTTTCACAGAAATAAAAATTTAAATCCTGAGATAATTACATGATATCGCAATACTTTCAAGCAAATCACAGCTCCGCACCGATAGATCCTCAAGCAGAGAAAGTTTTGAGACAGTTATTGAACTCTTGGTCTGTAAAAGGCACTGAATGTAAATTCAACTTTTTCAGACAGGCAGAGCTAGCTATGTCAAGTTGTCAACTATACGCGGTCTTCCCATTCCAGAGAATTGAAGGGTTAACTGCTGAAGACATGGAACATCAATTTCAACAATTGCAGGTTCGTTTGAAGGTGAATGAATCTTCAAAATCTTGAGATTGAGAGCTTTAGAGACAGACAAACGCTCCAGACCCCAACAACAGGAAAAACACAAATCTTCAAGTACAAGGCATTCACCAGCAAGCTTTTGAACCATTTGTTCATTCAAACAGACTCTCTCAAGTGTTAGCTTTTTGAGAGAATGAAACCTTGTAGCATCGGAGGGCTGCTCCAACCGACAACCAACTAGCTTTAAAGTAGTTAGTAATTCTGCAGAAAATATTGTTTGAGGCAAAGTGTACACCGTATCTTCATCTGTTATGACTTCAAAATCCAACTCTTTTACTCCATTCTCTACAGCCAATCCTATCCATTTATCAACATCAGAGGAAGATTCTTCAACATCCAGAAGGCATATGAAAAGTCTGAATTTCTGAATAGATAACCTGAGCTCGCAGAACCGATTGAGGGAAGTATCAACAAAGTTTATGAATCTCTTTACACCTTGGCAAAATTTATCATTTTTCTTCTTTATCCGAAAATTTCCATCACACACCCCTATTTGCAAAGTATTTCTGATCAAAGTCCAAGATGGGGAATGAAGTCCGCAACTGATTCCATCTCCTTGACAAAATACTAGTTCTAGCAACCTCTTTTGTAGAGAGATAGGACATGATATGATGAGTGATAAAAGGAGGAAGCTCTGAGATTCTATCCAATGCATTAGCTGTACAATCCATAATCTTAAAACCTGCAAATATTCACAATCATATATCAAAATGATATATTAAAAAACAGAAAGAAACGTAGAATTTACCTTAATCGTATAATCTATGCCAAATTGAAAAAAAGAGCAGAACCAGCATCCTATAATCTGAAAATAGAGTAGGAATGAAATTTTCCAGGAATAATCTTCTCAGAATATAAAAGGAACCCAACTTCTTAATATGCTTAGCCTTAATTTGTCACACCAAATAATTCATCATCAAGCATATAAATTTATCAGTAACAATTTCCGGTAAGAGAAGCAAAATATAAAAAATAATTCATGTAAATTTCAACAAGAAAATTTTTGGACAGAAGCTATGTGAAGAACATAAACATATTGAATGACAGAAATGTCGGATCTGCAAATATATAACAAATCAACCAACATAATAAATCCAGAACAGAATCAAACTAAAACAAAGAAAAAAAGAAAACCACTTTACCGGTAAATCAGATGATAAAATCACACGCACGGAGAAAGGATGGTGGTGGCGATGCTGGCGGTGGCTGAGAATTGATAGGCTTTTGGTTTTCAACTTTTACGTGAATATGTAATGTAGTTGAAGAAAACAAGCCGACTCCATATCCGTTTAAGAAACCGAACTTATCAGCTCCATATCTAGTTCGGATTCTATAACCAATTAGGAGTCAGTATTGTGCTTTAAATGACGTGTGCCTGCCCTTCAACTGAAATTGTACTTTGACGGTAATAAAAGAAATTGCACAGCAGTATTTGACGGTAATAATCAACTATAATTTTTTTTTTTGACACATAAATCCTTCTTGTTTCAAATTTTTAACAATTGTTATGAAGGATTTCTGCGTGTACAAATAGAAACCTCTGACCTTTTATCTTTACTTTTCAGGGGACAACTAGGATTCCAATGTCAATTCGCCTTACAATTATCTAAAAGTTTAATTTTTAAAATTTCTATTATCCTTTTAAATTATTATAAAATAATAAATTAATGAATAAATTATCTAAAGACATCAATTTACTCTTAATATGTTTTGGCGCACCATATTATATTATATAATATTATATTATTTTAATATAAATATATTTTATTATATTAATATTATATTATCATGATATTATATAACATTTGATGTTATATTATATTATATTATATTAATTTTTATTTATATTATTTGATATCGTATTGTATTGTATTATCTTTTGTGATTATTTAAAATTATATATTTAAAAAATAATATTTATTAATACTAAGAAAAATATTAAATATTAAAGTTTTAAATTTTCAAATTTTCAAATTTTTACATTATTTTTTAGTACAAATCAAAAAAATTATAATTAAAAATTAACAAATTCTAAAATGTTCAATAACAATTTCAATCTTACCGTAATTATTTCATTTTCAACTTTTATCAACAAGATTTGTAAACATTTTTTTTGTGTAATTTTGTTTTCAAACTTGATTTGTAACACGAGAATTAAGAATTTTTTTTAAAAAAAAAAAAAAAGAGAAATAACAAGAATCATTTTGGATACTCACATTGTGATAGATCAAATAAGTTCAATCCATTAACAAGTCAAAAAGAAAATATGGTGTTTTTATTTTCTACAATAACCAGCAGATAGGTTAGATTTACAAAGCAGTTGATACAATTCAAAGCTTAAAAATTTGCTGCACAACATCAAAGATCTAATTAAAAAAAAAAAAAACTTATTTTAAACTATGTTTGAGGAAGAAATCAGAGTAATCTCAAGGAGATTACTGTGACCAAATAATTATAGAGTGATTATTTAGTGATCTTAAGCAGATAACTTATGCCAAGAGGTAAGTCTGGCTACTTCGAGCATATCATCTCGACCAAATAGGTTTTGAAGAGGCATTTAACCAATTCACTAGAAAATAAGATTCAGTTAATCTCATTTATTCTCTCTAAAAATTCCAGGCACGAGATTAGCCCACTAGTAGTTATGTAATCCAAACAATCCAAGCACGAGAATAGCTTACTAGCAGTTATATAATTGACCCACTATATTTATATGGATATTTAAGGGAAGGGGATTTAGGAGGATGAGGGAGGAGGAGGATTATCATGACCAAAACCACGATAAAGGGGAGGGGGATCGATTAAATGAGAGGAGAGGCTTTCTTCCTCTAGAAAAGAAATTCTTTTCTAGTTAAAGCTAGAAAGAACAATAAATGAAGCTGCATAAGAAGTAGTATAAGTTTTTCTCATATACGATTACTGACTTGAGCGTCAGAGAATTCATGTCAGAAAAAATTTCGTTGCCTCTGATCATCTTATGTGATTTTAGTAATTGGGGATAGTCTGCTAGAAGTTGTAGGTATCTATGGTGATTGGTAAGCCGCTTCTGTAAAAAATAAATATAATGATGATGCTGAAGTCAGGAGATCTACTCGAGATAACAATGATTAGATTTTAGGCATCAACATTTGGCGCCATTAGTGGGAAACGATACAAAAAGTCAACCTTTTATCTCTATCTATTTTTATCTAGCCAAAACGCAAAATATTATCATGCATGAATCAGAACAAGCTAATTGTCATCGGTAACATATGTAAATCTATTTTCGGAATAATAAAAGGAAAAAAAGCTGAGAAGTTTAGCATCATAACGATATCATATATAGACATGAATTCGAACCTTGATTAATTCATTGGTTCAACATGCTTGGCTATACGTTTCAGTTTTAGTCTTGCTTTAACCTTCTTTGACTAAGTTGTAGCATGTATAACTTTGAATACAAGGGAAACAATAAAAACACATTGTTTGTTTTTCTTTTGTTGTCGAATCTCTTCTAAAGCGGGTAAAAAGATTAAAAGCATAAAACCTTGAACTGATAAGAGCAGCTTAAAGTTACTTCAATCAGTAAAATGTTAAAAGCCTTGAAGCCTGCTACTATAGGTAAGGCATAAAATCTTAAATTGATAAGAGTTGCTTGAAGTTGCTCAAATTAATAAATAGTTAGAAGGCTTGAAGTCTCAAAGCGTTCTCGAGGAGAGATAAAAAAGAAATTGTCTGCTCATGCTCGGCTTAGTATATGTATATGTATATGTATATTTCTTGAGGCAAACAAAAAGACTTGAAACCTTAAAACCTCCTAGAGAGGAGACAAAAGTCAAATTTTGCTTAAGTTTGTAGTCGGCTATAAAGAATATTCGAAGGCAAGCCAAAGATTTAAAGTCTCAAAACCCCCTCGAGGCAAGAGAGAGGTCAAAGTTTGCTAAATCCAACTCGACCAGATGAGGTTAAGAAGACAAATATAAGGCCAGAAGTCTCAAAGCTTGCTCAAGGCTAGACGAAAAGTCGAATTTAGATAGAATAAGGCTCGAGCAGATTAATCTCTAAAAATATGTTAAGGCCAGAAGTCTCAAAGCCTACTCAAGGCGAGACCAAGAGCCAAATTTAGCCAAAATAAGGCTCGAGCAGATTAAGCTCTAAAAACATGTTAAGGCCAGAAGTCTCAAAGCCTGCCCAAGGCGAGACAAAGAGCCAAATTTAGCTAGAATAAGGCTCGAGCAGATTAATCTCTAAAAAGATATTAAGACCAGAAGTCTCAAAGCCTGCTCAAGGCGAGACGAAGAGGTAAATTTGACCAGAATAAGGTTCGAGCAGATTAAGCTCTAAAAGCAAGATAAGGCCAGAAGTCTCAAAGCCTGCTCAAGGTGAGACGAAGAGCCAAATTTAGCCAGAATAAGACTCGAGCAAATTAAGCTCTAATAAAAAGGCTTGAAGTCTTAAAGTCTGCTCAAGTCGATATAGTGGTCAGAAATTTGCTTGCTCATACTCGACCAGATGAAAGTTGAGCATAAATATATTTAAGAATAAATAAAAGAATTTAAGCCTCAAAAGCTCCTCGAGGTGAGAAAAAATCAAAGGATGCCCCTCTTGCTTAACTAAAATTAAGTAAGAAATGATTATATAAGTATTATTCATAAAAGGTTTTAGGTCTAAAAATAAACCTGCTCTACAAATAATATATTTTTTAAGGCATATACAAATTTAAGCCCAGGTTTCTTGTCTGCAATGAGCTCAATTCTAGCAACATGAACTAACTTATTAAAGTCATCTTGAGGTCACTTTAAACATTATATAATTTCTAGTGCTCTTGAGTAGATAACTTATGCCAAGAGGTAAGTTTGGCTATTTCGAGCATATCGCCTCGATTAGATAGGTTTCGAAGAGGCATTTAACCAATTCATCAGAAAATAAGATTTAGTTAACCTCATTTATTCCCTCTGAAAAATTTGGGCACGAGGCTAGCCCACTAGCAGTTATGTAATCAACCCACTATATTTATATAGATATTTAATGGGTGGGAATTTAGGAGGACGAGGGAGGAGGAGGATTATTATGACCAAAACCACGATAAAGGGGAAGGGGGATCGATTGGATGAGAGGAGAGGCATTTTTTTCTCTAGAAAAGGAATTCTTTTCTGGTTAGAGCTGGAAAAAACAATAAATGAAGCCGCATGAGAAGTAGCATAAGTTTTTCCTATACCCAATTACTGACTTGAGCGTCGGAGGTTCATGCCGGAAAAACTTCCAGCGCCTCTGACCGTCTGCAGTTGTAGGCATCTATGGTGATTGGCAAGCCGCTTCCTCGAAAAATAAATGTAATGATGATGCTGAAGTCAAGAGATCTACTCGAGATAAGAGCAACAAGATTTTAGGCATCAACAAACCATAATTTTAAGTACTTCCAACAAAGTCTCTAATAACTCCTCCTGCATGCGGTTATACAACAGAAGCGTAAAATTGATTCAAAGAGATCTATACTCGGTCAATATCATAAGTTGGTGGCCATGGATTTTAGTACTTCCCCAATGCAATGAACCCCCTCCCCACACACAAAGCATCTTTAATTTACAAGCTGCATAAACTAATTTAGTTGACATTCATAAAATGAAAGCTAATAGAAATGTTCACGACTAACAAGAAAATTAGTTTGGAGGATTAAATACAGGACAAAAACTTGATCTCTTAATTATCTGAAGCAATTTATCCACCATAATTTTTTGTTACACTGCACTTACAGATTCTGAGTTCACAATTGCATTACTAGCAACCAACGTGGATGGAGACTCAGCGTCCACCTATATGAAATAAGAAATTCTGAATAACAAAAGAGTATTATTAGGAGTCGTTGCTTCAAACAGAACGACTACCAAGTTCCAAGAGTTAGAAGTTATATAACGTCTCAACAAAGTATGTAGTCAACCTAATAAAGTATCTTGTTGATGTAGTTTTTTGGTCGCTTCCAAGTGGTGCTGTTATCTTATGCTCGCTTGTTGTTCGAGCAGGATTCCTGCTAGTTCCTACATTTCTCTGTTTACTTGGGCGGTGATGTCTTCGGACTTGCGTCTACAGAAACGGTGTCAGGGGTCGCCGGGTGTTTTACGGTGATAGCCCTCTGACGCTCAAGTCAGTAATCGGGTTGATTTTTTTGGAATCCCTTTTAATCCGAGGGACCGGAAAAATGGAAGGTTCGGAGAGAAGAGAAAACGAGAATATGGATAGAAAAATTAGAGTTAGAATTGGAATCAAAGAATCCTTTTACCTTGTCCCTCGTCTAGTATTTATCCCCCCCTATTTTCCCCCCTTTTGCTTGGGAGCCATCCCTTGCATTAATTGCGCCTATGTCTTTCTGACAACTATGGGTTGCTACGGCACAACTTGGAGGTGTGGGATGTCAGACTTATGGGTTCCTGTGATCAAATGATAATGCCGTGTGGATTTGTATATAATGATGATACTGTAGAGGCATGCGCCGATCATCGGTAACAGTGATGAAGCCCTACGGCGTGAGGGTGCCTGTAAGTTATCGATCATCGTGATAAGTTATCAGAGGATGGAACCGCCATGTTTAGGTCGACTCTACTTCAACTCTGGTCCCTCCTTGTTCATGGGGCTGCTCGTAAAGTGATCAGAACTGCTCGGTAGTCGAGGGTCTTTGTGACCTGTCTGAGTAGGATGGGAATATCAAAATCCGACAAGGTTTAGAACACTTAACCTCGACCAGCTTTGACACCGAGCTGGGGTGCCTTCGTGCTAGTGATCAGGTCTTCTGCTTGGGCTGGATTGTCCTCTAGCGGATCTGCTCAGTATTCCCTAAACACCAGTCTCCCAGTTTCTAATCTTGAGAGTGAAACGAGATAAGACTAGAAACTACTTGTCCTAGCAGGTTCTCCCATTTTTGCTTTTCCACGCTGAGCTGTCTGCCCCTTTCGTCACTTTACATTTAATGCGAGATACGTGGACTAATCTGGACCGTTTATTTGAATTCTGGAGAGGAGGTTACTTGAACAGTCGATGGCGTGACTTGCTTTCCCCTTTATAAATCCCTAATTTCTCCATTGTGCCTCTTCTTATTTCCACACTTTGCTCAGATTGAAAACTGCCGTCTGCAAGTGAACTTCATCTTCTTCTTTGCCGCCGTCGCGATTTGCCTTCGTCAAATCAGTTTCAAGTATAAGTTATTCTTCTTCTTCTCGATCTTGTCTTTTTTATTTTTTTGGGTTTTTGGTTTCCCACTTGGTAGACTGTGTCTCTAGGAAAAAATGTCAGCCACCTAGTAATCCCGCCGGATGTCCCCTGAAGAATCATCTTCTTCGAGTGACTCCGAGGCTACTAGGGGGGTTCCAGTGAGAGATCCGAGTCTTGAGAAGGTCGAGGCTGTAGGGGAAACCCGGCCACAACAGAGGCAAAGGGCCGGCCAAATGTTTGAGGCCGAGTCGTTTGCCATTGACAACATGAGGTGTGAAACCTCATACTAGGATTTAGACTGGCTTAGGTCCATGTACCACATTCCTGTCAGCGTTGATCTGCGTCCCCCTGATAAAAATAACACCCCTAGCAGCCGTCCTCGAGGGTATGTCACCCTCTATCTAGAATGTTTTAGGTGGGGCGTTAGGCTGCCCATACAGCCCTACTTTGCCCAGGTCCTCTCCCAATTACATTTCGCACGGGAGCAACTAAACTCAAATGGGTGGAGGGTTCTATCGGGGTTGTACGTCTTGTGGAGGTGGTGTAATTTGGGCCATCGACCGGTAGATTTTTTCTGCTTACTATCTCTTATTATTTTTCCTTGTCTTTTGCAGTCTCATGAAGTGTGTCATATTGAGTTGGGGAGGAGCTGCAGATGTACATCAACACCGTCCTAGACAACACAAGCTCGTGTAGGGAGTTACTGAACCCTTACAACCTTGTCGAGTTCAGTCTAATTTCTAACGAAAAAATGAGCGGCATCCTCTCTCGATTGAAAAGGCCCTCGAGCATGGTCGACAGACCGAGCAGCTTCTCTGCTCAAGCCAAGAGGTCCAGAGTCGACCTCCCCGCCTCGCCAATCAGGGCTGTTCCTCCTGCTCATGAGGGTAAGCTAGCGGCCAAAGAAGCTCCCCATAGGGGCCCGAGAGCTGTTGTTCCCGCCAAATCCATATCAGGGAGCTCTCAAGAGCGGCAACCTGATTTCACCGACCCTATGTCAGGGATTTTGCCAGGCACATAGGGAGAAGTTCGTGGAAGAGTTGGAGTCCTCTAGTGTTAGCGAGCTGGCCAACATGTTCCAACACCTCTCGTGTCAGGCTACAGCTGCCTCCACTGCCTTCAAGACCAAGGCCATGAATTTTGATAGGAAGATTAGGGTTGATAATCAGGGCTTGAGGCAGAAGCTCGAGTAGAAAGAGGAGGAAGCGGACAAGCTTTGTGCTGAGAATTCCACCTTCGAGGAGAAGGTAGCTTTGGCCGACTTTAAAGCACTCTATGAATTTTGGTCCAGGAACATACTGAAAATATTTCACCAAATATTGCGCATTACATGGCCTTTTACCTTCTCTTCCATCTGGATAAGTCATCCTATATACCCCTAGACCGGCTATTTGAGAGACCCTGTAAGTACCCTTCCAATTTGGGCCCAACACTCTTACCTGAGGTCTTTAGTACTCTGGTTTACTCTTCTAAATACTCAATCTCCCACCTAGAATTGGCAGATGTGTACATTCTGGTTGTAGTAGTGGGCTACCCTCTGCTGGTATTCTGCCATCTTTATTACCGACCTTTCCCTTTTCCTTTCTAGTAGATCCAAATTTGCACACATCTGCTCGTCGTTCTGCTCCTCATCGAAGTACTCCGTCCGATGTGTGCCCATCCCTATCTCTGCTGGGATCACTGATTCATGTCCGAATGCCAAGGAAAACGGTGTCTCTCCCGTGGCGGTTTTGTGTTGGGCTTATAGGCCCACAATACATCAGGCAACTCGTCAACCCAAACTCCCTTCTGCTCACCCGGTCTGGTCTTCAGGAGACGTTTTATAGTTTTGTTTGCAGCCTCCACTTGCCTATTTGCCTGTGAGTGTGATGGCGAGCAGAACTTCAGTTCTATCTCTATATTTCTGCAAAAGTCTCTGTTGCCTATGACCAGTGCGTGGGGGATCCCGTACCTGCAAATTACATTTCTCTAAATAAAGTCAGTGGTTTTGCTTTCTATAAAATTGCTTAAAACTTCTACTTCAACCCATTTAGTGATATAATCGATTGCCACCACGGCATGTGTTGCAGATGTTCTCCCTTTTGGCAATGGTCCGATCAGGTCAATTCCACAATGAGCAAATGGCCATGGTGAGTTCATTACTATGAGGTTCTCGGGAGGTTGAGCTATGTAGTTGGCGAAGCTTTGACAATTCTTGCAGCTCTTGGTCTTTTCTTGTGCGTCCTGGTGCATCTGAGGCCAGAAATACCCTTGCCTTAAGGCTTTAAAGGCTAGAGATCTTGCACCAGAATGGTTTCCAAAAATACCTCCGTATATCTCTCTGAGGACGTAGTCGACTTCTTCCTTATCAAACAGCGTAGCAGTGGCAGAGTGTATCATCTCCTGTACAATACCCCATTGATCAATGTGTACCTCGCTGCTTGGCATCTCAGCTTCCTCACCTGTTTCTTGTCGGCAGGAAATGTCCCTTTCTTGAGATAAAAGATAATTGGATCCATCCAGATGCTGCTCGAGGACAAGTTCATCACCTCGTCTTCCTCGCTCGATACTCGAACAAGTCCTGATCTCCACTGGAATGGACTTGGGCATCTTGGCGTCAGATACAGCGGGCATTCGTGCTATCATATCCACCAAAAGTTTTCTCCCCTTGCAATCTGTTCCACCTCTACCACTCGAAACTTCTTAATTAACTGTCTCACCTTTTGTCTGGAAGCTTTCGTTAAGTTGGTTTGCCACCAGTTGAGAATCTGTCCAGACCTTCACTTCCTCCGCCTTCACTACAAACGCGAGCTTCAGTCTTGCAATTACAGCCTCGCACTCAATCTGGTTATTGGTGGACTTAAACTCGAGCTTTATGGCATATTGTACTTCCATCCCTTCAGGACTAAAAGCACTACTCCTGCTCCCGCTCCTTGATCTCCACATGACTCATCCACTGTAACCGTCCACACTTTGCCCAGAGCAGGGGAGCCTGCTGCTCGCTCGTTGTTCGCTCCCTTGTCTAACTCCGTACACTCAACCACAAAGTCTGCCAGGCCTTGTGCTCTAATTGTTGTTCAGGGCCGGTAATTGATGTCAAACTCGCTGAGCTTTATCGACCACTTTACCAGCCGGCCCGAAGTCTTGAGCATGTGCAGGATCTTTCTAAGTGGTTGGTTCGTCAAGACTACTATCGAGTGTGCCTGGAAATAAGGCCTCAACTTTCGAGCAGCTGTTACCAATGCAAGTGCCCACTTCTCGATCGGCGGATACCGAGTCTCCGCCTTTAACAAGGCTCTGCTCATATAATATACGGGGTCTTGTACTCTTCCCTTATTAGGACCGAGCTTGTTGCCCATTGTGACACCGCCAAATACAAGTATAGAACTTCCCCTGCTCGCAATGTTGATAATAAAGGGGCTTTCCGCAAGTACTCCTTCAACTGTTGGAATGCCACTTCACACTCTAGTGTCCACTTTATCTTTCTCCCTTTTCTCATCTCCTAGAAGAAGATATGGCATTTGTCTATTGTTCGGGAGATGAATCTGTTGATGGATGCTAGCTTACCCGTGAGGCTCTGTATTTCCTTGAGAGTGCGCGGGGCTTCATGTCTATCACTGCTCTTATCTTCTCTGGATTGGCCTCAATTCCCCTGTTGCTGACCATGAAACCTAAGAATTTTCCAAAGCCTACTCCAAAGGCACACTTCTTAGGGTTAAGCTTCATCTGGTACTCCTTCAAGAGCGCGAAGTTCTCTTCTAGATGCTTGACATGTTCTTCTGCATCCCTGAACTTGGTGATCATGTCGTCCATATAAACCTCCATCGTTTGGCCGATCAGAGGCTTGAAAATATTGTTCACCAATCTCTGGTATGTTGCCCCCACGTTCTTCAAGTCGAAGAGCATAACCTTGTAGCAAAATAGACCCTGGTTGGTGATGAAGGTCATGCACTCCTCGTCTAGCTCGTACATGGGGATTTGGTTATAACATGAGAAGACATCTATGAAGCTAAGCAGACTGTGTCCTGCTGTGGAGTCAACTAGCTGGTCTATCTTTAGCAGTGGGAAGCTGTCCTTTGAACAGACTTTGTTTAAGTCGGTAAAGTCTACACACATTCTCCATTTCCCACTCGCCTTCTTCACCAATACCACGTTTGAGATCCAATCGGGATAGTTGACTTCCCTTATGAATCTTACTTTCAACAGCTTCTCCACTTCGCTGTTCATGGCCTCATATCTCTCCTGGTTGAAGCACTTACTCTTCCACCTTACTGGATTCACGTCTCTTCTTATTGCCAACATATGCCATGCCACATTCGGATCGATTCCAGGCATATCTTCATGCCTCCATGAGAATACATCGGAGTGTGCTCGCAAGCACTTGGACCAGGCTTTTCCTCAGCTGCTCGCCCATACCCGAGCCGATCCTAACCTTCTTCTTCTGGTTTGTCGGCCTTAATAAAATTTCTTCTAATTCTTCAGCGGGCTCTTCCCTCCCCTTATTTGATTCACCCTTTGCGTCCAGCGACGTCACCTGCATCACTTCCTTTGCCGCTGTGGCATAGTAGCTTCTCGCGACCCTTTGATCGCCTTTGACAACTCCTACTACTCCATTCACGCGATACTTGGGGCCAAGTAGTGGGTGGACATCACCGATTGGCTGATCCTCATGAAAAGCCTCCATAATATTGCCTGGTAGGGGCTGACTTCGTCCACAACCACAAAATCCAACATCATGTTCTTCTCAAAGGGCTTTGTTGGCCAATTGACGATCCTCAGAGAGTTAGCCTTCCCCCACCGAATCCTTTCAGAGAGGTGCTTGTCTGCTCGAGCCTCACAACCGCTATTTCTATATCGTCGAGGGTAGATTTGAAGAGAATGTCCACTGAACTTCCCGAGTCCACTAACATCCGGTTGAACTCTCTATTGGCGACATTTGCCCTTATAACCAAGGTTTCCTCGAGGGTACCCTTCTTCATCCACATTTGTCCACATGATTGGCACTTGTTGAATTCTAGCTCTCTTTGCAGTGGGCACAGTGAGCAGAACTTCTCGAGCAGAGGCGTACCTGTTGTAGTTCTTCCGAGCCCTGTTTGAATTTCCTACCATCGTGGGCCTTCCTGTTATCACCCTCACAGTAGGTGGTTCACGGTCTATATTACAGGTTTGGCTATCCTCGCTTATTGCTGCTCGACTACCGGATGCCCCCCTAATGAACTCGTCCAAGTATCGATTTCTAACCAAGTCTTCCACCAGGTTTTTTAAGTTATGGCACAACGACGTCGAGTGGCCATGATCGATGTGGAATCGACAGAACCTGCTTTTGTCCCTTCGGTTTGCTAGCTTGGACATCGGCATCGGGGAACATAACAGCCCTCGTTCCTCTATAACTTGAAACATCTCCTCAAGTGACACCTTCAATATGGTGTTTTGCTTGTAAGCGGGGCTCTGGTCAACCATTTGTACTGCCCTATCCCGGGAAAAGTTTTTGGAATGTGGAGGTAATAGGCGGTCGGCTCTGTTGTTGCTCTGCATGGGTTGCCATTGTATTGCCGATAAGCCCTACGGTCCCTGCTTGGGGACCTATGAAGTGGAGCAAGAGTCACTCGTGGCTAGGGGACCCTCTGGTAGGGGTTATAGGGAGCAACCCGGTCCCTTATTACCCTGGAAGTAGACAAGCCATGGGCGGGCCCCCTTTTTTCGGCTTCTCCATATTGTTCTGCTCGCTCCTTAGCTTCGCGGTTTTTCCTCCTCAATGACGATGTCGTGGTACGAGCGGATTGAGGGACACCGCAAGTTGTACCAGGTTCTTCCCATCTTCACCCCTTCCTTCAACCACTTCAACATCTGGGAGTGATTGAATGCCTCGAGATCTAAGACTGCCCCGTGGTACCTCTTGATGAACTCTCGGAGGGACTCCCCCTCCTTTTGTTTTATCTCCACCAACTTCATCATGTCGTCTTCGGGAGCTACCTCCCCCCTGAACTGCTCCACGAGCTCCATACACATTTGTTCGAAGCTCAAAATACTCCTTCGCGGTAACTTGCGGTACCATTCTCTTACCCTCCCCTCCAAAGTAAGTGGGAAGGTTCTACACCTCTGGACTGCTATCAAGCCCTACACTCTGGTTATGTCGTTGAAATGTTCTATGTGCACCAATGGGTCATTCTTCCTCGAAAACTTTAAGTCGGGGAAGCGAAATCCCTGGGGACTCGTTGTCCAACATAATCCTCCAAATGAGGCTTTCCCATTTTCCTTAAGGTCCTCAACGACCTGTGCTAGCCTCACTGCACCTCCCACTCCACTTGCTGTCGGGACTCTCTCTTCTTCAGGTTTGTCTCCTCCCTTCCAGCAACGTTCTGTACTTTCTGCCTTTGAGCTTCTTCTCCCACATTTCCCCTAGCGGGAGCGTTCCGCGGTTAGATTCACGAACGTCATTACTTATTTTTCTCTGTCCGTCCCTGAGCTCCTATAGGATGAACATCAATGTCTCCATCTGCCTTTCCATCCGGTCCATCCTTTCTTATGTTTCTTTATCCCGGGCCTCATTAGCCACTTCCCTTAGGGTTACCGATTCTTCTGAGCTTACTCATCTTCTGTTGTTCCCTCTCATTATCACGTTGCTTCTTGAATGTACTGGGAATTCAGGCTTTTTGAACTGATCCCCACAAATGGCACCAAAATGTTGATGCAATTTTCTGCTCGCTTCCAAGTGGTGTTGTTACCTTCTGCTCGCTGGTTGTTCGAGCAGGATTCCCTACTGGTTCCTGCCTTTCTCTGTTTACTTAGGCGGTGATGTCTTTCGATCTACGTCCACAGAAACAGTGTCAGGGGTCGCCAGGTATTTTTCTAGCAAAAACCCTCCGACGCTCAAGTCAGTAATCGGGTTGATTCTTTTAGAATCCCTCTTAATCCAAAAGACCGGAAAAATGTGAGGTTCGAAAAGAAGAGAAAACAAGAATTTGGATAAAAAAATTGGAGTTGGAATTAGAATGAAAGAATCCTTTTACCTTGTCCCTCGTTTAGTATTTATCCCCCTATTTTCCCGCCCCCCTTTGCTTAGGAGTCATCCCTTACATTAATTGCGTCTGCGTCTTTCTAACAACTATGGGTTGCTTTGACACAACCTGGGGGTATGGGATATCAGACGGCTATGGGTTCCCGTGATCAAATGATAATGCCGTGTGGGTTTGTGTATAATGATGAAACTATGGAGGCGTGCGCCGATCATCGGTAACAGTGATGAAACCCTATGGCGTGGGGGTGCCTGTCAGTTATCGATCGTCGTGACAGGTTGTCGGGGGATGTGGCCACCATGTTTAGGTCGGCTCTGCTCGAGCTCTGGTCCCTCCTTGTTCATAAGGTTGACCATAAAGTAACCAGAACTGCTCGATAGTCAAGGTTTTTTGTCACCCTGTCTGAGCAGGATGGGAATATCAGAACCCGACCAGCTTTAGAGCACTTAACCTCGACATGATTTGACACCAAACTGGAGTGCCTTCGTGCTAGTGATCAAATATTCTACTCAGGTTGAATTATTCTCGAACGAACTTATTCGATATTTCCCAAACATATCTTAACCCCAAACATATCTTAAGAACATACCCAACCTTAGCCGTTCAAGCCAACAGCTATCTCAAAGAAGAGTTGCTTCCAAGTTCCTCATGAAGCGGACATGTTGAAGGGCTTAGCAGCTTGAGAAAAGTCAGGCTCATCATTTCCACAACACATTCGCTAAAAGTCAAAATGTATTTGCCACGTAAGATAGGTCACAAAGATTGTTCAATTATGTCACTATCATTCACACTTTTCCAAAAAATATTAATAAAATGCGACAATTATTAATATTCTTTCCAAAAGAATATTTCTTTTAACTATTATTTTCACCCTAAAAAAATTCCGAACCATATATCTCAAATTTTCCCACTTGTGCCCACATTTTTTTTTATTGACTCGTCCTGTTCCTGTCCAGGTTTTCTTCTGCATCATGATCTCATAAAACACAAATAAATAATAAGTAATTCTTTTTAAAAAAGCGTAATTCTTTTTAAAAAAGCTTACCAGCACAAAAGAACAAAATCAAACCAGACCGTGTGGTAGTGTCGCGCAGTGGGGTGATGTTGCGCAGCGAAGGCAAATCATGTCGTGGTGGAGTTGGTATCCTTGGTTGAGGCACGCCAGTGGCTGTATGGAGCTGAGGCACAACAATAGTAGTGTGGAGTTGGTATCCTTGGTTGAGGCACACCAGTGGCTGTGGGGGAGTGGCTGTGCGGAGATGGCAAGGCGAACGTGAGAACGAAATTGAAATTTTTTTCTTCTCTCAAAACAATTACAACCCGCATAAACCCGGCTCTATCACGGGTTTGGTTCCTGCGGATTTGACCACATTACAAGTATTTTGTACTACATTGTAATAC
Source organism: Murraya koenigii (assembly GCA_025617385.1). NCBI lineage: Eukaryota > Viridiplantae > Streptophyta > Magnoliopsida > Sapindales > Rutaceae > Murraya > Murraya koenigii. The sequence continues at coordinate 25,479,490 of CM046813.1, forward strand.
AATAAGAAGTAGTTATCAAGTATGATATTTTAATATTTTAATACAATAAAAAGTGCTAATACCATATAACGAGGGCTGTAACAAGCCCATATATTTACTTTTTTAAGGACAATAGTTTAGTGTATTTCTGTCACTTCCATTAATTCACTCATTAATAGATTTATAAAATATTAATTTTATCCTTAATGAATAAATCTTAAAATAAAAATGAAATGATACAAAAGCAATGTCATGAATTTATAATCTTTCCCTACTCTTGATAAATCATTACTGATTAATTTACAAAGATGATAAAATGATAATAGTGCCCCTACAAATGATATGTTGCATGATCAGTTATATATTGATGAAAATATAATAAATTATTATTTTTAAAAAGTTAATGTAATAAAGTATTATATTTCAATAATTCATGTAATAGTTTGTTATTTTACAAACTTGCTGTAATAAAAGCATAATAACATGATCATATAATCAAATTCATATATTTCTTCCATGTTTGTTCCAAAAATTAGTAAGCCATCAACATAAAGACAAATAATCACACCATATTTATCCATGAAATTAGAATAAATGCATTTACCAGCTTATTATGCTTAATCCATGCAACAAAATCATATAATCAATTTTTTTGTGTCATTGCTTTGGTGTTTGTTTAAAATGATATAATGATTTTACTAATTTATAAACTTTATTTTTATTTTCAGATACAATAAATCATTCTGGTCGTTCTTGATATTTTTTCATTAAGATCATCATTTAAAAATATAGTCTTCACATTCATTTAACATATAAATAAATAATAAATTGATTCTAATGTCATTAATACTCTAATAGATGTGATTTCAGCTACCTGTGCATAGGTATCAAAATAATCAATCATTTCTTTTTTGTAAAGTTTTTTATAACCAACCTTATTTTAAAGGTTTAAATAGACCCATCATAATTATATTTTTTTCTAAATACCTATTTACATTCAACAATCGCGTTTATAGTTGCTCTAACGTCCATGTTTGATTAGATAATAATGAGTTCATCTCATCACTTATAGCCTCTTTCGGAAGGCTGCATCTCTTGAATCCATAGCCTTGCTGAGGGTTTTATGATATTTCATATTAAACAAAATAGGCATTTGATTAAGAACTTCATTTCTATCTCCTTATACCCAAAAGACAGTAGACTGAGATGAAATAAAATATGAGTCTAATGATTTCTCTTTTCTGACTCATTGACTTTTCCTAGCTTCATTGATTTTATCATGACCAATGATTCTTTTCTCATTAAGAGAAATACTAGGATTTGAAAAAGTCAAAGGCAATTAAATTGATTTTATCTCAAAATTACTATCTGTCTAGGATTTATTCTCAATAAGTTTAACATATCTAGTTTCAACAATAATATTTGAACCCAAATGAAAAAGTCTAGGTTTTTGAACTTTTTGCGTAGCAAACAAAATGCTTTTAACAGTATAAGAAAGCGGCTCAAATGTGACGGTCCATGTGACTGCAAAATAGGAGGTCACACTCAAACAAAAAAAAAAAATTAGGAGGTCACAGAAGACATGAAACTTTTTTACAGGAAAGCATTTCAAAGCTACTTTTTGAATAACACATGACCGTGTTTGAGACAACAAAAGAACAGTCACAAAATTTACCATAAAGTAAAAATTCAATATATTAATGCTCTTCTTACTTCCTGTAATAGAAAATTGGAATGATTCACACCGTTTACTTTTCATATGCAATTTACTTATATCTTACTGGGATGAAAGGTTCAAGTTGTGACATGCAGGTGTTAAAAGATGCTATGTTTAAAAAAAATCGTTTAAAAGTTTCATATGATAATACATCTAATCAACATTATGTTAAAATTTAAAGATTACATAATTAATGACTTTTTTAATGATATTTTATTTTTTATCAATAAGTTATTATTACTTGGTTGATGGTGGATATTCAATGGGATAGGTTTTTTTCACCCTTTAAGGACAATGTTACCATTTGAGTGGCTTTAGGGATTGATATCAACCTACTACCCATAAGAGTTGTTTAATATAAAGCACTCAAATGCTCGAAATATGATTAGGCGATGTTTTAGATTGTTGAGGAAAAGATGAGTTATATTAAGAAGTCCTGCCTTTTATGATATAAAAACATAAAAGGCGTATAATATTTTTTGTTGTATGCTACATAACTTCATTAGAACAAAAATGTCTTTTGATGATATGGAAATGGAAATGGATAATGAACATGCTTCGGATATTGACAACAAGTCAGAGATTATTGATATCATTGAGCCCTCTAATGAGTGGAATATCTAGATACAAAATTTGGCCAAAGAGATGTGGAACAAGCATAAAGTGTTTGTGTAAGAACTTATGGAATTTAGGTTGTTTGACTTTGTATTGTATTGAATTTGATATTGGATATTATATTACTTTTTTAGATTGGATATTGTATTATTCTTTTATATTAGAAATTGTATTGTTGTTTGATTATTCATAGTTTATTTAAACATATAGCATGAGTTCTATTTCCACTTCAGCTTCTAAAAGTCGAGGTATGAACAAACATTTCTCGACAATTGCTGATGATAATGCATTGGTTGACTCATTGTTGGAATTGAGTCAAAATCCTATGTAGAGGTTCAACTTTAGTTTTAAGAATTGGTACTTGCAACAATTAGAAAAATAAATTAGAACGGAAATTGCCAGGTTGTGGTTTGAGAATTTTTCCTCACATCGAATTTAGAGTGAAATGGTTGAAGTAAAAATATTGTGTCATGAGCGATATATTATCTCTTAACAGTCTTGGATTGGACAATGAGAAGATGATGATAATATGTGAAATAAATGTTTTTTATGGGTATGTTAAGGTAAAGTTGTAAATTTTATAGTGCAATTTGTACTACTTGATTTTATGCTACTTACACATTTTGTCTTTTTTAACAAAAAAAAAAGATGTAACTGGTTTATTGAATAAACCATTTCCACATTATTACATCTTGGGCAAGAATTATGGCTGGAATCGAGCAACTGGGACTAATGCTGGCAATGCATATGATGATGAGGAAAAAGTTCCTGAAGATGACAAAATTAGTGTCAATTTTGGAACTGAATTAAATAATGCCAATTTAAGAGGTGAGTCAAATAATAAGCCGATTACAGATTATCTCAATAATGATATGTCATACACTTCTCAAACAAATACTACTTATCATCACCATGTTAATTATGCTCCTAGTAGTTCAACAAATAGGTCTAGGAAAAGAAAGAGTAAAGATAAACTATTTAATCACATGTGCTCAAAGATTGGGACAATGGCTAACTTAGTGGCAGCAATGGTTCCTAAGATAGATGCTTTAATTATTGCACTTTCTAGTCATAAGGAAATTATTGATTTACAAGGTAAGTTGTGTGTAGAAATGAGAAAAATTGAAGGCTTGGTTGATGAGGAAATATATGATGCTACTTGTATGTTGGCCTCGAAACATGATTAGCTCTGTATGTTCTTTACCTTACCTGATCACCTTAAGAAAGGATATGTGATTCAACTGCTTCGTCATGGGGTGTAGTCCGATGGCAGTTATGATGTTGAAACTATGTACTTGTGTTGCTTCTGGAATTTTGAACTTATTTAATTAGTGATAGTTGAACTCTGTGTGTTATGTAAGGAATTTTATGGTGGTGGAACTTATGTGACTTATTTAATTTTATAATGGTGGAATAAATGTTGTATTGAAAATTATTTTGGTTTTAAATATGCATATCATGTTTGCTTTTTTTTTTTTTTCAAATTATTAGCTGATTACTAATGCAAAACTGGATGGCAACTTGCTGGAAAAAGTTTGCCATTTGTTCATTTTGGTCCATACAATGATAATAATATGTATTTTATGTTCATTTGTTTATTTTATAATAATAATAATAATAATAATAATAATAATAATGATGATGATGATTATTATTATTATTATTATTATTATTATATATTCAGCATTTTCCCTTCAGTAAAGGATTGTAAATAAATTCAATTTGTGAAGATGTGCTCTCACGAACTTTTTCCTCCCTTGGGTTTGGATGTAGAATTTCCAATGGCTAAGCCCAAATATCCTTACCCCTATCACCATAAATTGTTTGAACTTATTTAAAGCCCATTATTTTCCTTCAATGTCTGAGAAAAGGTTTCCTCATTTTCTCTGTTTTTGTACTAACTTCTTACTCCCTTGAGTTTGGATGTAGATTTTCCAATATCACACTCAAGAAGCCCAACTTATTTTACAAAGATCTTTTAAAGTCAAATGGTGGTCCTAGTTTGACGAACAATCAAAGTTGTTTGAAGCCATGGTCCAAGCCTGGCTTTTATCAAAATGCCTCCATGCTCCAAAGATAAAAGATGTTAAAGCCCAAAATACATTTCTGGCCCAAAGATCTAAAACCCAATCTCTCTTGACCTCTGCTAAGACCGAAGATAAATATTTTAAAGTCATGCAGCAGCTCTTTGATTCAAGATCCCAGCCGTCTATTGCCAGCACATCAGATGAAGAGGAGCCATTTATTTCAATTCTTTTTATACAATGGATACTATTACAATAATTGTTTTAGGCTTGATGAGCTTTTACTATTTCTTCACATGCAGAGCTAGTGGAGAAATAATGAGCCGACAATATCTTTTGAGTTCTTTATTTTGGTGGAGGACAACATCTTTCTGACTTTGTAGGCTTTTGTAAAATCTTCAAGTGAGTAAAACCACATAAGAGACAGGTACAAAATAAAATTATAGAAAATGAAATTTACAACAATGAAAATTACATGAAATGAAAACAAATATTTTTACTTTTTTTTTTTAATATTACAAATTTGTTTACTATCCTTCAACCCAACCGTTAGAGACGTTTGTGTATAAAGACTTATGTTCTAGTTGAACACTATAAGTGTGGTGAGTGTTACCCCAGTACCTTGGTAGTATTTGATAGTAAATCTCGATTGGGTTGAAGGGCAGTAAAACCAATTCTCAGGCTTGGATTGTAGTCATACCTTTAGGACTAAAACTAGGATATTAGTTTTTATCCATGGATCCTCTACTCTGTAGAGCATCATCTTTTTCAAGCTCTTCTTCTAGAAGATCTAGTTATTCAAAGAATGTTGTGAATTCAAAAGAATTCGTAATTGAAGACTTTAATAAAGCAATTGACTGTTGGGAACTTCCAAAGATTTATAAAGAACTGATTTACAAAACAAAAACGTTTGACTTTTTAAAGAATGATTATGTAATAAAAATCGAAGAACATGATATAACACTTTCAAAGTTTTTTGAAACAATTCAATTATTTTCAAAACAATCTTTAAAAAGAATAAAAGAAAAGAATTTTAAATATGTTCACTTCGGCTTAATACAAGTCGACATAAAGCCCTTAACAAAAGAAGGCCTTGATGCTCTTATCTTAGCCGTTCTTATAGATGGTCGATTCATCTCTTTTTATGATTCTTTACTCATGTAGTATTGAATTAAGTCTTTATAAAGGACCTATTTAATTTAGTTGTTATCCGAATATAACAGTTTCTGTTAAATGCAAGGATATTATGAAAAGCATGATTTTACAGATTAAAACCCACAATTACCACATGTTAGAAGGATCTGTACCAGTTCCCATAATTTTCAGAATACATTATAAAGCCATGAATTCTATATTCAATACAAAAAAAACTTCATCCAATCATAAAAAGATGAAACTCTTCTTTTGTAGACTGATTTATCCAAAGCCAATATTGTCATTCCTAAATCAATCCAATGGAAAAATGTCAATCTTCCAGAAGAATGGATTCTGGATAAAGCCATTGTACCAGTGATTCCAAGACAACTTGAACCCAATATAGAGTTGTAAAATGTGACTCAGTATTCAGACGGTAAAGTCAAATTATCTTTTAAAAGATTTATATCTTCTAGATTCTCCGATAAAGATTCATGTTCTAGTATTCCTTCATTAGAAAGAAAATTTTCAAGAATCCCTTCAGTTGTGAACCTTCCATTCTAACCAATAAAGAGTCAACCTAGGTTTTCCACATTTGATATACTTTGTTCTTCTATTCATTTTGTTGACTATACCACTCGTGTTCCTCATTCCATTTACACTAGTAGTCAATAAGAGAAAAACCAGGAAAAGAAGGAACCTTCACCTCCAACCTCTTCTACATTTTATGCAGTTACAAAAAATATGAAAAATATCATAGGAAAAGATTTTGAACTCGACAAAACCTTTTTGCATAAAGATTTTTATTTTAAATCCAATAAATAAAAAAGACTTTAGTTTTTCAAGCATTTTTTAAACCAAAGACAAGAAATCTAAAAAGTTTACTACGAGTTTGTAAACTTATATAAAGTCCATATATTATTCTTTGATTCATTTGAAATGTATGCATATAAAAATGGCATTTCTTACTCTTTTAAATACCCCTATTGTTAGAAAAAGACTCATGAATGGAATCTTTTAATAGTGATAGAACGGTGGAATCTGAGCATCCACCTCTGAGGAGTATAACCATTGATCATGGTGAACCTCCTACTTGGATTAAAACCTCACCTTATAAAATCCATAAATCTAACAATCCTGAGACAAATCTAGATAGCATTATTCAGCAGAATAATTTCTTTAATGCCAATCTGAACGCAATAGGAAAACAGTTGACTAGGTTAGAAAGCCAATTTCAAAAGTCAACCGTTACTGTTTCTCCTAATACTATACTTAGTACTTTTTCAAAGACTGATTCTGAAAAGAAGCTAAAAGAACCTATCTTCAAGCCTTTTCAGGTTTCCAAGACTAGTCAGAGACTAACTAGATATAATAAAAGCCATTTCCTCATCTAGTAAAGTCCAAATAGCTCTTGATAGTGCCCAATCTAGCAAAATTGGTGTACTAGAACAAGATCAAATGATAGCTTCATCAGACATAGAAGCCTTTAAAGATGAACCTAAAGATTAGCCTATTCCTAAAGCCAATAAAATCCATTAGGAGTTAGCTCTACCTACTGTTAGGTATCTTCCTAATCTTACTATAGATAATAGACCTAGTGTACTAAACCAATCTCATTTTAATACATCCTCTGTCTATAAATGGAACATAGATGGAATGTCTGAATACAACATTCTAGGTCTGTTACAACAGATGACCATAGCAGCCAATGTCTATAAAACCCAGTCAGGAACCTCTGACAAAACTATGGCAGAAATCCTCATTGCCAGATTTATTGGCCAACTAAAAGGATGGTGGGATCACCTTCTCACCAAACAATAACAATTAGACATTTTAAATTCTATCGAAACAGATGAGGATGAAGCCTTTATCTTGGATGATCTAGGGAGCCCAATTCAGGATGCAGTTGCTATCCCGATTCTGATCATATCCCTTCACTTTACAGGTGATCTTTCACACATTAGGGATAAAAACGCTGAGCTTCTACATAACCTCAAGTGTAGGATACTTAGTGAATTCCAAAGTTACAAAACTACCTTCTTCACTCGACTATTCCTTACGGATGATGCTAATCATGTAACTTGGAAGGAAAAGTTCTTTGCAGGCCTTCCTACCCGATTAGGTGAAAAGGTTAGAAATTTCATTAAAGCCTTTATGACAATAGAATTCCATATGACATTCTCACCTACAATGAACTCATCAATTTCATTAATAAAGAAGGTTTAAAGATTTTTCAAGACTTGAAGCTCTAGAAACGTCTAAAATGGGAACTTAGACAGTTCTAAACAAGAGTTAGGCAGTTACTGTAAGTAATTCAACTACGACTCTTTTAAAATTTTCACTTCCATAGACTATAATGGCAAGTGTTCTTCGAAACCTTACAAAAAATATTACAAGTCCAAAGGATATAGAAAACATTTCTAAAAATCTGAAGAACCTTCCTATAGGAAAACTTCGTAGTGTTATAGGAAATCTCATTTTCCTAGAAAAAAAAAGAGAACTTTAATGCTAAACCTAAAGCCCCTTTCAACTACAAAGAAGCCACATGTTTTAAATGTGGAAAGAAAGGTCATATTGTAAAATTCTGCAGGATGAGCAAAAGACTCTATAAGCTTGAATTTTTTTCTTAAAGGGAAGGGGGGCGAGCATGCCCAAATACATATTGAAACCCCCTTCCCACCCCCAAGAGTCGAACCTAGGCTGCCATCCAACAATGCGCTGGCATGGTAACCAACCTGACCACGCCCTTGCGGGCGTGATCCAAACCCATGAGCTTGACTTAGATGAGCAAATGCTTTCTAAGTTAGCCCCTTTACTCATAGAGTCATATGATTCTGAATTCTCTATAACGGGAGACAGTGAGCCTCTCCAAATAACGAGTTGATAGATTCAATACCTTAGAGTCTAGCAACAGTGATTCTAATACAGAATCCTATTTAAAGAAAGTCAATGTATTGACTAAAAATTAAAAAACTTTTCTTGAATTAGTCAAACACATTTCAGACCCAGCTCTACAAAAAGAATACCTTGACAAGCTTCTAAAGACATTAGAAGTAGGTGATAAAGTGAAAACTTCTAAAACCCCAATCATTAAAAAGAATACTTATGATCTCACTGAAATCTTGGACAAAAAGAAAACAAAGAAAACTGCTCCAAACATCTAGCATCTTTAAAAAGAGATTAAAGAGATAAAACTTGAAATAAAAGATTTAAAAGAAAAACAAAAAGCCGATTCTGAAACCATTCAACTCCTTTTTCAAAGACATTTGGAAGAAAATTCAGATAAATATTCAGAATCTGTTGATGATGTTAATGAAAAAGAAAATTTAAAAAACATTGAATCCATACCTAATGATTTTCTGTTTATTTTAAAACAAATCACCACTAGAAAATATTTGATTAAAATCACTTTATTTTTTCTAAAGATTTTGAAATTGACACTATTGTCCTTTTTGACACTGCTGTCGATTTAAATTGTATTAAAGAAGACATTGTTTCAAAACATTTTCATGAGAAAACAAATGAAAGACTTTATAATTCAAAATTGAAAGTCAAATCTAAAATCGATGCCTCAGTTCTTAATAATCGGTTTTAAATTCAGGACTTCCTTTATTTTAACAAATGACATACATCACATTGTGATTTTGGGAACTCTTTTTATAAACCTTATTACCCCTTATACTGTCAACTATCATAATATATCTTTTAAAGCAAGAAGCAAAAACCTTGTTTTTCTTTTTATTTAAAAACTTAAAATAAGGAACTTAAACATTGTTAAAGCTTGTTATGTTTACCAGAACAATATCAATGCACTTATCAAATCAAAACAAAATAACCTTATTTATTTGAAAAAGGATTTGAGTTTACAAAGAATTGAAAACTAAATTCAAAGTGAATTTATAGAAAAGAAAATTTCTAATTTTAAAGCTTTAATTGAAAAAGAAATTTGTGATAACCTACCATTGTCTTTTTGGAATTGAAAACAACATTTGGTAAATTTTTCTTATGAAAATTCATTTGATGAAAAACAAATCCCTACTAAAGCCCCTCCAATCTAGATGAACATAGAGTTGGAACAACACTGTAAAAATGAAATTAAAGATTTGGAGTATAAAGGATTTACTGTGAAATCTAGGTCTCTTTAGTCTTGTGTCTGTTTCTATGTCAACAAGAATTCTGAGATAGAAAGAGGAACACCTAGGTTAGTGATAAGTTACAAACCTTTGAATAAATAGATAGATTAGGTATTATATACCTAACGAAAATGATTTGATTCAAAAACTTCATTCTGCCTTCACTCTTTCAAAATTTGACATGAAGTCAGGTTTTTGGCAAATTCAAATCCACCTTAAAAACTGTTATAAAACCACCTTTACTATTCTGTTTGGACAGCATGAATGGACTGTAATGCCATTCTGTTTAAAAAATGCCCCTTCAGAGTTTCAAAGGATTATAAATGATATTTATAACCTTTACTCCAAAATTTGTATTGTGTATATAGATGATGTATTGATTTTTTCTCAGTTTATAAACCAACATTTCAAACACTTAGAAACCTTCAACCTTGCTTTTGCGAACAAATTCCCTGATAAAATCCTAGACAAGACTTAATTACAGAGATTTCTAGGAAGTTTAAGTTATGTGCTTGATTTCTGTCCAAATATGAATAGGATGTTAAAGGTATTGCATGATAGATTAAAAAAGAATCATGTTGCATGAACTATGAACATACTAAAGTTGTTAGATTGATAAAGAACTCTGTTAAAGACAACCCATATTTATTTTTGGCAAATCATGCATTACTTAAAAATGTTGAAACTAATGTATCAGACTTAGGTTATGGAGGTATATTAAAACAGGTTGAGAATAATAAAATACAGATAGTTCAATATGTTTTTGCACATTGGAATGAATGCTAGAAAAAATATTCTACTATAAAAAAAAAAGAAATTTTATCGATTGTTTTATGTATTTTAAAGTTTCAAATTGATTTGTTAAGTCAAAAATTTTCACTTAAATTGATTGTAAAGCTGCAAAATATGTTTTAAAGAAAGATGTTCAAAATATTGAATCAAAACAAATTCTTGCATGATGGCAAGCAATTTTGAGTATTTTTTTATTTTGACAGAATTTATTAAAGGTTATAAAAATTATATTCTTGATTTTCTAACGAGAGAATTTCTTCAAAATAGATAATGCTACCCAAAAAGGACAGAGACAAAGGCAAAGGTGTTCTTAAAGACCCTCTACCACAAACCATCTCTAAAGAACCCCAATCAACCCCCTCTAAAGATAAATTACTCTCTTCAGCCATACCTATAAAGTCTTGGATAGACATGGTAGAAGAACAAGAAAGACAATCTAAAACCACTGCCTTAACGAGCAGGTAAAAGAATTGATGAATTCTGTTACAAAATCCTCTGAGCTTATACTCGCCCTACAAAGCATTTCCCAAAGCAAAACTCTTTCTCAAGTTATTGAGAAAGAAAAATCTATTTCTAAAGAAATTACAAAAGCTTCTTCTTCTAAAACCATTGTTTCCAATGAAAGCTCATATTCACAAATTGTTGTTTTACAATAGAATCTTTCACAAAAATCGGATTAGATTAATAAAATATATCATCAAAATGTTTTAATTATAGAAGATGAGTTTTATCAAGCTGATCCTTTTCAAGTAATTTCAAAGATTTTCCCCAAAGGCTGGTTTTTCAAACTGTGGGATTTATCAAAACCCCAGCCTTACTATTAAGCCATTCTAGAAGTCACTGAGTCGGTCAAATTTAAACATTTCTTTCTTAGTGAAACCCATACAGAGCTTGCCTATTCTACGGTAACCATCCTTAAAGTCTTGAATCCAAAACAATGAGGTGACCAACTCCACAAAACTAAAACATTTCCCGCCAACTTTTAAATGTGTCTAAACTATTGCCTATCTTTTTCATGCTGGAATTATCAGCAGGCCTGGTTTAACAAATTTTTTATTCAAATTCAAAAAAAAATCACTTATGGTTATTTATCTTCAACTCAAAAATAACTATGCAAAGCCTACTCAACTAGTTCAAACAATAGTGGAACTATTTTAGGCCAAGCCCATATATCCTTATCCCTAACGCTATAAATTGTTTGAACTTGTTTAAAGCTCATTATGTTCCTTCAATATCTAAGAAGAGGTTTCCTCATTTTCTCTGTTTTTGTACGAACTTCTTCCTCCCTTGATTTTGGATGTGGAATTTCCAATACCACTTAAGAAGCCCAACTCATTTTACAAAGATCGTTTAAAGTCAAATGGTGGTCCAAGTTTGACAAATTGTCAAAGTTGTTTGAAGGCACAATCTAGGCCTGGCTTTCATCAAAAGGCCTCCTTGCTCCAAAGATAGAAGATATTAAAGCCTAGAATACATTTCTAGCCCAAAGATCTAAAGCCCAATCTCTCTTGGCCTTTGCAAAGCCTGAAGAGGAATATTTTAAAGTCATGTAGCAGGTCCTTGATTCAAGATCTCAGTTGTCTGTTGCCAATACATCAGATGAAGAGGAGACATTTATTTCTCTCGGAGATGAAAATGAAGAAAACTGTTTCCGTATTTTCCCTTCAGTAAAATATTGTAAATAAATTAGTAATATTAAAAAAAAGAGTAAAAATATTTATTTCCATTTCATGTATTTTTCATTGTTGTAAATTTTATTTTCTGTAATTTTATTTTGTACCTGTCTCTCATGTAGTCCCACTCACGTGAAGATTTCCCAAAAGCCTACAAAGTCAGAAAGATGTTGTCCCCCACTAAGATAAAGAATTCAAAAGATGTTGTCGGCTCATTATTTCTCCACTGGCTTTGCATGTGAAGAAATAGTAAAAGCCCATCAAGCCTAAAGCAATTATTGTAATAGTATTTGTTGTATAAAAAGAATTGAAGGAAGACTTAGACTCCTCATATTCTTTTCCTCACTTCTTAGACTCTCTCTCTCTCTCATTCTCGCATTTGCAGTTTTATTTTAGCAGTTTTATTTTAAAAACTTCTTCATTTAATGAATGCATGTTTAATTCTCTAAAATTTCTTTTAAAGCATAAATCTAAAGTTGTATGATCATAGATCTAAGGGTATATGTACATGCATGCTCTGCAGGCTAATCTTCCATGTCAGACCTGTCTTAAAATCTGTTACGGATCCTCTGAGGCATAGAGACCGAATCTTTCCCTTCAGCTATATTTCTCTTCCCCCTCCATCCAATTAGAGTGTTAGTTCTGGAATCCAGTTCTAGTACTGTGTATGAGCCTTAGATTTTTTTGTTAGGCTTGCTTAAAGATTTTGTTTAAAGAACATAATTTTTAAAATTTGTTTAAAGATCTGGTATATCGGTTGGAAACTCAGAGTGCAAGATCTAGATTTGTTCTAAGCCAGATCTGATCCCAAAGAGCAGTTCAATTTGCAGCCTTTTAGTTTAACAACGCCATGTATCCAAACATAAATTTGCTTTATTTGTTGAAAATTATTTATTTTTCTGCAAACACATCCATCCTTTGATATATATATATATATATATATATATATATATATATATATATATATATATATATATATATATATATATATATATATATATATATATTCATTCATTTTATTATTCTTATAATAATAATAATAATATATTATTGATTATTAATAAAAAAATAATTTATTATTATAATAATATATTATTATTATTTATTACGGTAATAATAATAATAATAATAATAATAATTTTGTTATTATCCTTAATTTTATTATCATTATCATTAATAAAGAGTATTTTAGTAATTTGAAACAGTTCATTCCGATTCCATGATAAAGTAAATACATCAATGGGAATGAATTTCATTTTGATTCTGATTTCTACAACTTAAGTAAATAGTTTATTCTAATTCTCATTCTCTATTCTCATTTCAATTCATTCTCATTTTAGTGCGTTCTAATTTCAGCTCATTTCAATTATTATTTAGTAAATGCCAGTAAATGCTTTCCAAAGAGTCAAAAGCTCAAGTTTGTTGAAATTAAGTTTAATTTTTATCAAATATATTATCTTCGTATGACTTAATTCCATAATTCATCATTTTCATTTGGCCATTTCATTTTCAAACCAATTTACCATTTCAGCTGCACCATCTGCTCGCATTATCTTCGTCATCTCTAAAATTAAATCAGTTAATCACATATTCTCTTTCATTCAATTATGCTTTCAAGTCCTAATTTAAATCATTTGAATTCCTCAAATTGGAGTTTGAATCAATTAAGATAATAAAGTTGAATCATAATCTCTTTAGATTCAAAGCATTTGATGGAAAAGTTGTTTCGTCATAGCTCTTTTTTTTTCCTCTCTCTCTAATTTCTGCCTAATTTTAAGTAAATTTACTATTTATCTTCTTAATTGATTGATTAAATACAGTATTGATAAGATTTTAGATCCTATTACACTAAATTGCAAAGAGCTTGATAAATGTTTAATAGTTCAATTTAGTTAGAATAATTTTAACTTCTTTAATGTTTAATAGTTACTTGTATAGATTTACTTTAATTTTATGCCTCAAGCTTCTGCAACGATTAGCTGTGCTTGGGTATTAGTTTCATCTGCGTGATTAGTTGAGCTTAGATCTCAGGAAAATGATAAGATTACTTGGAAGAAGAAAAGTATTTTTTTGAATTACTATATTGGAAGTTTAACTTGATTCGTCATAGTCTTGATGTCATGCAGATTGAGAAAAATGGTTGTGATAACGTGCTTTGGACTATACTGGGTGTTGCTAAAAAGCCAAAAGATAATTTGAAGGCTTGGCGAGATTTGAAGCTTAAAGGCATCAGAAAGCCATTACATCCGTTACAAAAAAAATATAATTAGTCTAAGGGTCTAGCTACCTTACATAATCTGTTACTTACAGATTAAGAAATGACAAGTCAATAAATAAGGGGATGACACATGAAGTTAATCGGAGGGTCAAATGACCGGAGCAACAAGTCGCATTCCAGTTGAGAAATAGATGTTAATTTTTTCGAGCCTCCATATTTTCCAACATATAGCACCATGGCCCTGTTAATTTTGACAATAGCCATTGTGCCACCAATTATATTTACTTTTGCTGTTTAATCTAACCGTTCCGGTTTAAATTTCAAAAGACTATATATACCCCTTGTATTAATCTGTACATTATAAAAAATATTATGTTGAAAATTTTCTATTCATTTTTTAAATATCAAAAATTATTTTTTTGAGTAATCAAATTATTTATTTAAAATATTTTTTTTAAATTTTATTTTAGAGTTTTGAACATTTTGGACAATTTTATGATAATTGATATCAAGTACCAAAACATGAGATTACAAGTTTAACTTGTATAAAGAATTTCTAAATATTATAAACACATTTTTTTAAATTGTTTTAACTTTTTCACTAAGAATTTTTCTAACACTAATATATTAATTAATATCATAAATATACTTATATTTATTTTAAAAAAAATTAAACATACTCTTTTTTAAGTGTCATATATGAAATAGAAAATCATCAAGGGTGCCTTTATCTTTATGTATTAAAAAGTTAAATAAATTAATATAATTAATTCACTTACTTAAATATTTAAAAAGTTAAAAGTTAGTATCTATTATTATTTGATAATGAAATGGGTGCTAAGTGGTGACTTACAGAGCCTGAAAGGATAAATAGTGATTGTAGAATCAAGTGGGTGTATTTAAAATTAATCATTTTATCAAGTTTCGACCACCGATTCCATTAATCTCTATCCGTTGGATTTCAGTCAACAAATCCAACGAGGGCTGTTAGTTACATTGTTTTGTAACTTAGCCGCAGCCATCTTTATTCCATTAAAAGGATTTTAATTTATTTTAATTGATTCTATCATTTTACAATGTCCAGAGGCCTAAACCAGCACTTACCCCAGTAGTCTTCGAAGTTCGAACTAAGGATGGTAACTCAATCCGGACCCGGCCCAGACTCGGACGAGTCCGGATTTTTCGGACCGGGTTCAACCTGCATCGGATTAATTTTTTTTCGGAATCCGGATGTTAAAATGGGAACCCGGATATTTCTGGATCCGGGTTCGGGTTTAAGTATTCCGGAAATCCGGAACTCGGATCCGGATATATTTATTTATATATTAATTTTTTAAAAGTATTTAATATAAATATAAATATATATTTTTTTATTTTAGTCAAAAATTATTTTTAAATTGTAAATAATTATTTTTTATTTTAATTTAAATAAATTTTAATAAATCCGGGTTTAAAACCCGAATCCAGGAACTCGGATTTTTCAGGTTAAACCCGGACCGGACCCAGATTGAAAAAACCCGAATTTTAATCTGGATCCGGTATAAAAATTCATTATCTGGGTCCGAAACCGGAAAGCTCAAACCCGGACCCGGACCCAGAAATTGCCATCCCTAGTTCGAACATTTGTTACGGCTATCCATCATTATAATCAAAAGCCAATTTCCTTCTTCGTTACTACTTATTGACAGATTAAATATCATCCGTTAGATAGGATTTAACTCACTGAGCGGTCGAGATTTTCTAGAGCTGTATTTGATTAAGTTGAATCAGCGGTCGAGATTTTCCTAACTGTCAAATATAATATCAATCTCTTCATTTTCGTCACGTCACGTTTCACCCATCGCACACATCACAGCACACACAGAAGAAGAGAAAGACACCTATCCAGTGAGTGAAAATGGCGAGACGGAGAAGAAAAGGGGAACCGAGCAAAGTTGACCGTTTGACTAAACGGCAGACGAAGAGTGCAAGGCCCTGACCGTCGCACTCGTTTCAGTATCTTTGTGACGCTGCATTTTCGAGCTAATCCTACTCAGCGGAATCGAGCGGTGCCGACCATTATTCCTGTTACGGATTGGGGATCCGAGACGGCGATCCGAATACAGGTGACTAATCTTTGTTTATTTATATTTTTTCCCTTTTCTCCTAATATTCTTATTATTATTGATTTATTCTCTTGCAGCTCCTTTGTCCAGGCGGTAACACAACGGATTTTGGCTTTCACTCGATCTGCGCAGACAATTTTGTCAACCACTGTAATGAGAGAGTTAACCTCGTGATCAAGGTACTTATCGTTTTTCTTTGTTTATTGATTTCATTTTGATTTCTTATTAATTATTTAGATATGTCTAGAATTCACATTAACTGTCATTTTTTGTGCCATCCATTTTGATTTTGTGTCTATTTATATTTATTATTTTAATTTGGTGCTAATTTTGAAGGTGTTAATTTTCACCTGGTGTCCTCTGTGATACTGGTTCTGGGCTCTAATTTTATGCATTTTAGAATAGCACACCAGACTAATTTAAGGACCATTGTAAAGTGAAATTTTAAAAGCTGGGTAAGCATTGCACCAGTTTTAAAAACCAGTGTCTTAGGAGTCATTAAATTTAATTTCATCAAATATAACTGTGACGATAGCCTTGCGAATCAGACTTGAACATCCATTGTCTGGTGTTTTAACTTGCCAAGTGAACAACAAAATGCAGTATAATTCAATTGGGAAGGTGACAGTATTGTTGATAATACGAGAGAGAATACTTAATTGCTTGCTTGTAAATTGCATTTCAAACGTGGTTGTTTTGTTTGGTGGAGTTGAAAGGCAGGCCTTATTTACAAATGCAGATTTTGTTAAAGCCATCTTGATGTTGCTGATAATGTCCTGTTTTGGGTACTACATCTCTTTTTCTCCTCTAATTTATTGTTACTAAGTCATAATTGATTATATCATTTTAACTGTCAATTTAATCAATATAAGGGATGGAATTTGGCAAAGAATTTAAATTTTGTTATGTTGAGTGGCATGTAGGGTTTTGCAAAAAACCAATGGGCTATGTAGTATTCAGTCAATTTTTGTCAGGCTGGGAGCTTAGGATGATTGATTAGCTGGCTTTTGGTTAAATTCAATAAAAATAATGTGTTTATGGACTAGATTTTGAGCTGACTTGGATTTGAAGGTGAAATTATTGTCTTGTTAACCATAATGAAAGTGTCGCATTATCTGGAGAAATAAATTTTTAGTGCCTGTATGTGATATCAAGTTATGGCAGAATTTGTTTACAATTTAGTTGATTTTGGACGACTATGGGGTGGGAAGATAGTGACATTAAAAAGATATAAGATGATATGATTACAGATGTTATGGTGGTTTAGGAGAGGAAATAGTCATTAACATTGATTTCCTGATGTGATCCAGAATTATAAGCTGTAGCTTACTTGAGAAAAATGTGGGATATAAGATGAGTGAAGTGCCCAACTAAAAGAAATTTATATGTGGTTTTTAATCCCTGTTTAATTAATGAATGAATCATTCATGAGGATCCAGTGGGATGATAGAAGAGCAGATATGCATTACTATTGTTTTATAATTTATAAGAAAAAGGTGATTAATTAGTACTCATCCTTTCAATTGTTATTCTTGGCTGCTAGCTTCAGCATAATAATACATTATGTGGCTGTTCCTATGTCTCAACTCCATTTACACAACTATCATTCCTTGGTGTAAATGAGTGAAGAGTATAAATTATGGAGCGGCCATTGGCAAGATAACTGATGTTATACCGTCCTCTTGTGAAATTGTTTCTGCAATGTTGTCCTATGTTGACTTCCCCATCTCCATATAGGAGATTACCAGAACCTCTTGGGATTTCACAGAAAATACACCTTTTCTTTTTTTTTTTTTTGGGGTTGTGTAAAATTCGATAATCTCTTAATCATTTATTGAAGATATGGTGTTTGAGGATTCCATTAAGAATACAGTCAAACCTCTCTTCCTTGACATCCACATAGGTTGGATGTTTAGATAATTGTGGATTATTAACCACGGAAGAGTACCATTTTCATGATTGTTCATCATACCATCAATTATTCTGCAAAAATTTTTGTGGGCCCCCAATTTATGCATTTTATAGTATTACAACTTTCTAATTTATAGATCATTTTAGCATTACTTTGGATAAATATTAATTTAGATTTAAATTAAACTTTTGAAGTTATAGCAATCCGCATGAGTTTTCACCTGGGCATTTATATATACGTGCTGCTGGAATGATAGGTTGAAAGTTGAAACTTGAAACTTGAACAGTGAAAAGCAAGATTACATATGCCTTTCCCATTACGTCATAATTCCATTGGTTTGTTGTTGTTGTTGCAGAGGGCCTCTCTCTCTCTCTGATATATTACATTTCATTTTCTCTACTGAAGATAATCTCCAGAAGAATTTTGCCTCAATTATAATTCCAGATATGTTATTTCAAATGCAGAAACTAATTAATTAAGAACAAAATATATCGAATCCTGGTGCAACTAAGCATCTAACAATGTAAAAACTTTAACGTTTTTAGATGTTTGCATATATTGAATGATTAATTTGTTATCCTCCAACGGATGATTTGGCAGTATATTAAAACTTTATACATCTCCTTTTTGTGAAATTTTGGGGTGTCTATACACTTTTCCCTGAACAACAGAACAAGAAAAGAACAGAAATTCTCCTGCACTAGTACTGATCAACAACCTGCAAACACAAAACTTAAAAATCAGTAGCTAAAGGAAACATATGAGTTAAAAAATAAAAATAAAATTTGTGAAATTATATTAACCTCTTCAGACAACTAGGATATACTCCACTACTATGCCAGCAATGGCTCTGAGTGTGATAGTTTGTCCATTTTTATCCATCACATTGACATCTACCTTCTCACCCAAAGGAATCTTCAATCCCTTGTTATCACCTTCCTCACCCATAGGAATGTTTAATCCTTTGTTATAATCAACATCCTACAAAAGAAAAGCGGATGGAAATTTTAACTTTATGTCACGTGTTAAAATCCCATCAAGTTTCCCATAATTGCTTCACATTTATTTCTAACACCTCCGATATTTGGACTCACTAACTTCTCGTCACAGCTTATTAAAAGAAAAGTAATTTTTATAAGGCAAATGAAAAAGATGGTACTTCACCGAGTTGACTGTGAACAGATCAATAAATTCCAGAGTGTTGTGTCCTTCCACTAGCTCAAAGCCCGAGCATTCAATCTCCCCAATCTCAGTTTGAGAATTAAGTTGTATTGGTGTTCCAGGTTTCACCCATCTATTCAGCTTTAAGATTCCATACCTATTTGGGTAGTCAGGGCACTGTAATGAGATGAAAAATCTATGCTAAAATGATCTATATATTAGAAAGTTGTAATACTATAAAATGCATAAATGGGGGCCCACAAAAAAATTTTGCAGGAATAATTAGATTTTTCATCTTATTACGGTTGCTGACTACTAACAGTATGGCATCTTAAAGGCGAGCAGATGGGTGAAACCTAGAACCGATGCAACAATTCTCGAACTAGGGTGGGGAGATTGAATGCTTCGAGCTGAGCCGATGGAAGAGCGCAGCTGCTGGAGACTGATGCGTTCCGCGATCAGCTTCGATGATCCATCTTTCATTGCACGATGAAATTGCTTTGCTTTAATAAGTGTGGCGGTGGTTGATGGTCAGATATGGAGGTGTTGAAATAAATGTGAAGATATGGGGAACGATGGGATTCTAACTGCGTGACATAGAGTAAAATTTCCATCTGCTTTCTTTGTAGGATGTTGATATAACGAGGATTAAACATTCCATGGTGAGGAAGGTGATAACGAGGATTGAGATTCGCTGGGTGAGAATGTCGATGTGATGGATAAATGGACTGGACTATCACTCGAGCCGTTGGCGTAGTAGTGGAGTATCCGGTTGTTGAAGAGGTTAATATATTTCACAAGTTTGATTTTATTTTCAACTCATATGTTCGCTGGTTGCGATTTTAAGTTTTTGTTCTGCGATTGTTGATCGATACTAGTCGTGAGAACTTTGTTCTTTCTTGTTACGTTGAGGAAAAGTATGGACTGCAAAATTTCACAAAGGATGTATAAAGTTTCAATATCTTGCCGAATCATCCGTTGAGGATAACAAGTAATCATTCAATATGCAAACATCTAAAAGCGTTAAAGTTTTTACATTGTTAGATGCTTGGTTGCACAGGATTCGATATGTTTGTTCTTAATTAATTAGTTCTGCATTTGAATAACATGTCTGGAATTATAATTGCGACAAATTCTTGCGAGATTATCTTCGATGAGAAAAATGAAATGTAATATGTCGGAGAAGCCCTCTGCAACAGCAAGCCAATGGAATTATGGCGTAATGGAAAGGCATGTATCTTGCTTTCAGTGTTCGAGTTTCAACTTTCGACCTATCATTCGACAGCATGTATATAAATGCCGGTGAACTCATGCGGATTGCTATAACTTCAAAAGTTTAATTTAAATCTAAATTAATATTTATCCAAATCAAGTTTTAAAGAAAATTAAACTAATTAAATTAAGAAAATAATTAAATCAAAGGAAAATTCAATAAAACAAAGATTATCTAGGTTTTAGAATTTACTATTATTCAATTAGTAATTATTTAACTATCAGTTAATATGTAATTTTAGAGTGACAACTCGAAATCAGTCTATGTCATTTCATGCATATCATAATTAAGATCAAATAATTAAATTAATTTTTTTTAACAAGGTGGGACTTCTAAACATGGTATATGTCTTATTAAAAAAAATCAATTTTTCTTAAGTATTTTATGTATTAAATTTATTGAAAAATAACTAACCATATTATATATAAAAAAAAAATTATTTAGACAAACTTGAATGAAGAGCAGCAAAAGACATATAACAAGCCATGGAAATCTTTGAAGGATTGCTGCTGCTCCTCTGCGCCCATATGTGATCTAGCTTCTCCTCATCTTAGCATTTTGCCATTCAGTGTCCTCGAGACTTAAGTCTTGTTTAGTGTTGAGGTGCGGTAACTTTTAAGTTGCAATCGCTGTTTAAAAAAAAGGTGTAATTATAAAAAAAATTAATAATATATAGTAAATATGATTTATAAATAATAATTTTGACAAAAATAATAAAAATTTTATATCTTTTTCGTCATAAAAATAGTTGATCAAATTAGCTAAGCTTATAAGTTATAATAGTCAGTATTAATCATCACTTTTGTACTATAACTTTTAAATCCAATCTCAAAAAATTAACCCTCATCAAACCCAATTGTGCTTTCAAAAGTACAAATTAATGGCTCATTTAAATGAAAAAGTAGAAAGTACAAGTGATATAGAACTTATAGAGAGCGTGGCCAAACTATTTAAATTGATTAGAGAAAGTGATTGAACAAGTATTCTTTCTCGGTGGTGTTTATAGATTGTGATGTGTCTATGGTTTACATGTATAAAATGATAAATTTATGGGCAAAAAGATTTTACATTGGATATTGATTCATTTGATTGTGCTGGGTAAAATGATAAGTATGCTTTTGGAAGATCAAAACACAAATATTTTTGCTCTTGATTTTTATTTGTACATGAAATCATGCATTCATGTGTATTTGCTTGTGCATTTTTTTTTTTCAAGGGCATAAGTTTTATGAGTCTTTCGAGAAAATTTAACCTGTGATTGTACTAATATAATCATCTAATGAAATATACATGCCAAATTTTTTGGTGATTTTTTTTTTCTGTTACTTACTTTCAAAAATAAATTATTAATATATACATGTTAATTTTCTCAAGCTACCTTTTTTTCTTTTTTTCTTCCTCTCAGTTCTTACCTTGTTTTTGCAATTGATGAATCCATTTCTTGGCTACATTGGATGAATACAGTTATCTTTTTTTGAGCAGTGAGTACGCTCTAAGTTTCTTTCAAATCTTGTGACAAGAGGCTTATATTTAGAAAGTCTTCATGTTGCTTTCAAACTATACTGTTCTTTTTGCTCGTATACTGGATGTCTTCGTTGACGTCCTCATTTTTTAACTTTCTTCCGTCTTCAAACTTCTCTGTCTGACGCCTTCAGTTGTCTTCCTTCCCTTGCTAAACTGTTGAGTCCTATTTATGCTAAAATACGTGGTCTATATAATTTATTTTACTTATTTGAATTTCAGAACAGAGGTTGGTTCTGTTCTGATTTGTATGAACAGAGGTTTTGAAATTGTGCCCCTATTTACATTTTTAATCTAAATAATGCATTATCTATAAAGATTAAAGACTCCTAATATTAGTCACCTGCTAATACTTTATCTCTACACCCAACAACTACAAAATGTCGAAAATCATTACCAAACATTGTAAGAAATCAAATAAAAGTATTAAGCAAATATACCCATCGACTTGGCTTGAGTGATTGTTTCTAGGATTTGTCATTAAATTGGTTATATTAATCATGTGTGGATTTTAATGGCAAGGCCTGAATTGAATGGGAGTCCGAAATTAGAATCATTGATAACTTATTTCGCAAATTAACATCCGGAATTAGAATCAAACATGTGGATTCCATCCGAATTCGAGAATGATCAATGGGAAACTAATTCCAGACCTAAATTTACCCCATCGAAATTTTTAAATTATTGAAACACCTTCCATTTAATTAAAAAAAATATAAATAACAAAATAAAATAAAAAATAACGGCGGCAGCATCAAATCCCTAACCATTGCTACCAAAATCGAGCTCCAGCTAACATCACAGTCAAACCTCACCATTGGTGCCAAAATCAAGCGCCGCCATCATCATCATTGGTCCGTTGGCTGTGGAGCAAGCGGTTGTTGCCGGTTTTGTCTCCGTTTGGGTAGTATCCTCTCAGTTTTTCCATCTTGGTTTCGTCTCTATTTCATCTCTGGTTCGTCTCCGATAGATTGATGGGTGTTGAAGAGGTTGGTGAAGATAAAAACACTGAAGGAAGAAGACAAAGGCAATATCTTAAAGATATTTGATGAATTTATAAATAAATTTAATAAGTTATTGGCGTTTATTAATAATTATAATGAGGTATAATTTCGTAGTCATATGAGGATATTGCAATGGTGAAACCATGCATGAGATTAAGGCAAAGGATGGAATGGCTTGCATTACAAAAGAGTTATGTAAAGTTGCACCGTACAAATTAAATAAATAAGAATTCTCAAATAGTGAAAGTATAGTTAGTTTTTGTTATTTATCATGATTATGTTCTAGATGAAAATTGGATCCACATTTAAGAATTTACCATGAGAGAAGAAATGATGGTACAAAAGGGAGTGCCAATGAATGGTGAAGTCAGAAGTGGCGAAGACAAATTTCCTGTCTATATGTGCTCCATATAGATTAGCAGCAGCAGCTTTACAGCTGACAGATGAACAAAGAGTGGTTGTTTGTCAAATGAGCTTTGATAGTTTGCTACAATTGACCTGTGGTAGGCTAAGGAGGAAACTTTGTCGCTGGTTAATTGAAAAGCTTGATACTGCAAGGTGCATTTTTAGAGTTAAATGGTATTGGCTTTCGAACAAGAACATCGAAGAAATTCCACCAACCAATAAATTTAGACTCAATATGTGCTCCACAAATTCAGATATTCTCTAATATGAACTGTTCTTCTTTGTTTTGTTAAGCATTCCTAACTTTTTTGGACTTGGTATATAATTAATTGTATGCCCGTTGAACTTTTATTGTAACTTTTATTATGTCATGATATTGAAGTTTAGTTTTCTAACTCCAACTACTAGAATTGCAGTTGCAGCATCTTTTGAATATTACATATGTGCGTGTAGTATATTTACAGATGAAACTTATCATTTAAGTTTTTTTCCCCACTTTATTTATATTTGTTGCACCATTGACTTCATTTATGATCACTCTTTAAAGCTAAATGAAAGCATTTTCATTTATGGTCACTTGCAATTGAAAAACACGGTTTATTTCAACTGTCAAATTGATTACTTATACTTGCACGTATTGATTTAAGTAAAAAATGAGGTTATTGGTTGATCAAAAAAATGAATTCATGGATGTTGAGTATATGGCCGTTCCAGCGTTTAACCACATAATTTCAAGTAGAATTATTAATTCAACCTCAGCCTACGGTCAAAGGCGCAGAACAAATCATGAATGACTTTTTAGCTACCATAAATTTAAATTAATATTGCCCGTATCCTTTCAGGCTTAGTTAAATTTTTCGTCCATTAACCTTACAGTGTTAGTAATCTTATTATTTGTTTTTTACCGCTACAGCTGTATTGTAAATTATTGGTTTTTGCAACATAACCTTGAATATAATGTCCATTTTATTGTTCCTTACAAATTAATTGCTTCTAAAACAGTTGTTTCAACTAACACATTTGTTGTTATAACAGATAAACTTTTTATTGTTCCCTCAAACAAATTTATTGCAACTCACACTATCAATGGCTTATAATTTAGTGAGAGAGTTATTGCACTCACAATATTATTAAATACGGTTTGAGTTCTTATAAAAATATTTATAATAGTTATTTAAAAAAAAAAATTTATTGCAACTCACACAGTTCCAGTGTCATGATCTGCATCCTCTTTTTGCCTCTTGGACTACGTAACCACTCAACAACTGCACAATCTTGCTCGTTTGCATCTAACGGTAACTTTGCTGCCAGACAAAAGAACCAGGTACAGTAGCTGGACCCTTATTGTTATTATAAATATTATTATTATATAATAATAATAATAATAACTTTTTATTATTATAAAGTATCATCATTGATTAGTATGTTAACGATAATGAAATAATAATATTATATTATTGACAATAATTAATAATAATAATAATTTTTAAATAAATAATCACAATAATTAAATACAAAAAATAATTATCATAATAATTAATTAATGACATTTTAATAAATTGTAATAATCTAATTCATTTTAATTTCAATTTTAAGATAAAATAAACACATTAATGAAAATTTATCTCATTCTAATTTCGATTTATACAATTCAAATAAGCAATTTACTTTTATTTCTATTCTCTATTCTTATTCTAACTCAAATCACATTCCATTTCTTTCTTATTCTCATTTAATAAACGCACTAGAAGAGTAATGATATTTGACCACTCAATTTATTTTGTCAGTACTCACTTTTTAATTAATATCTCTTATTTAAAAATTATTTTTATTGAAAATTAAAACTAATTTAAAAACTAGTATTCTTTTCTTTCAATTTCTCAATAAATGAATCTCTTATCTCATTCATTTTTTTCAATTGATTGAAATTGTAAATCATTTATTAACTCTTAATCAAATTTGAAATTGAAATTATCACATATTAAAACTCATTTGAAAATTTAATCATTTAAATATTGAAAATTATCATACGTTGGTAGAGGTGATGGATTAATAGAAAAAAAGATAGGTAATGATGATAAACTTGTTAATGAAGATAGATGAGGTGATAGTTATGTTAGAGAGAAGGGGGGTGGGAAGAGAGAGATTAAAATAAAATAAAATATTATTTTTAATAAGAATAATTATGAAAAGTAATAAAATAAATTAAAAAGTGGAGGCTGGTTAAACAAATTGAAGCGTATTTATTATTTAGCCCACTCATATAAATAAATATTTATCTATCTATTTATATAAAGTTGTTACCAAAAGAGTTGATATAGCATCATTATTTCTCATCTTTTTATGTTATCTGTATTATGAATTAATAAGAGAGAATTATGGATTGACGAGAAAATTAAATAATTAATAGGAGTAGATAATAATTTGTACTTTACTAAAATTTCTAATTATAACATCAACACATTAAAGTTATATAGAGATTTTAGATTTGACTTTTCATCATCTCTTAAGATCTCATAATTAATTTGACTGTTATTACATAATAAATATGTAATAGATCATCAAAAAACCCATTGTCTTCTATAATTAAAGTATTTTTATTATAAATTAAGTAATAACTTATAAACATTTTTAATCAATCCTTTCCTCTGCTTGACCTTAATTTATAAATAGTCATAAAAAAAAATATCATATCCCATATAAACATAAACACAACATAATATAATAGAAAATAGAAATGACTCTTAAAAATGTGTTATTCATTTTGGTCCTCGTTTATCTGATGATGGAAAATATGACAAATGCAACCAGCATGACTGATCACTTCGACAACAATATGAAGCCAAGCTATAATCTTGCATCAAGACTCGAAGCCAGCAGAAACCTAACGGAGTGCTTGAACGTGTTAATGGAGCTGAAATCATGCTCAAGTAAGATTGTTATTTTCTTCCTTAATGGCGATATTGGCCCTTACTATTGCTATGTTATTGACATCATCGTGCGTAATTGATGGCATGCCATACTTACTTCCCTTGGTTTCATTGCCGAAGAAAGGAATATACTAAGAGGCTACTGTAATGTATTTTCCGCTCCTTCTCCAGGTAGCCTCGCCGTGATATATCAGCCTCAAGTTTTCAAGGTTTTGGCCTAGATAAGGTGTATCTATGGCACAATTATATATGTATATGGTGTTAATTTAGCTAATGTAATTTTAAATAATTTAAAGGGTTTTTTGGTTTTAGCATTGCTTTACTTTTTCATTAGTGAAAGGTTTGTTGTGTAGAAATGATTATTTAAATAATTAGATTTATTCTTTAAACACCATATTTGTATAATTATTATTTTTTTGTTGAGTCTCAATTAAAAGAGTTATTTTTTTTATTGCCATTATGTAAAAAATATATATTATTTCAATTTCGATATTCATACCACATTGAGCACGACAGATATCACAAAATAGTGCGTTTTGTGCTAACTATAAAATGCCCAATGTGGCACACGTGAGTCACATGACTCACAGATCTCACCGTTCACACGCTGACCCAAATCTCTCATACAACTCTGCTCGCTTGGCTAGTGCTTCTCTCTCTCTCTCTCTCTCTCTCTACTTTGTCGCCATCAACATGTTCACCTTCATCTGACTTGCAGTTTCAGCTTTATTTGACTTGCAGTTTCAGCCACAGCACGCACATCTCATTTGACTTGAGCTTCAACTTTAGCACGCTCATCTTATCTGACTTGCAGCTTCAGCTTCACTCGCCGCCAGCTGTCGCAATCGATTTATAGAGGTAATTTGCTACATTAATGCCAAATTTTGGTTGTGCTGATTATGAATTTCTGAATATCCAAATGCCATTGTTTTTTAATTTGTGTGACCTGAGAATGCTCAAGAAGTGGATTGTGCTGTCATATTTTGTTATTGGTTGTGGGGTCATGCACAGTTCTACATTGATTTTATGAGAATGGGAAGCTTCGTCGTTTTCTTAATCTAATTAAAATCTTATCTACAAACTAATTAAGAAGAGATCGATGGTCCAAAATTGATCTTAATTTTCGCTTTGAACTTAGTTTGGGAAAGAGCTAATCAACCTATGTGAATACAATATGGCTCTTGGCACCATCAAGGCTCATGTCATATACACATATTCATTTTGTACTAATTTCCAAGCAATTTTTTTTTTTTGGAGGGGGGTGGGGAGAACATGTCACAATATTGAAGTCAATTTATTTTATTATAATTTATTAATTCAGAATTCCATTTCGATTTATTCAAGGCAATATAATTAATTAATTACTTAATTAATTCATAAGATATGAATTAGTTTTATGACGTTGTACTGAATTTTGTTTTTGGTAATTTTATTAATATGAATTATTTAGTTTTTGAAATTAGTTTTCTTATTATGAATTATTTTCATTTTGTTAATATGAACTATTTTCATTTTGTAGAAATAAAGAATATGGAAAAATCTGCCGAAGTTGAAGAGTTGAGCAAATTGAGGAGGATGATGAGCTAATGATTAGGATGACATTTGATAGTGATATTGAAATGTTTATTTACTATAAAGAGTATAATAAAAAAAAAAAAAAAGGTTTCTGGTTAAGCAGAGAAGTAGTAGAAAAGAAAATGATGTGATACAGAGAAATATGACTTTTGCTTGTGGGCGAAGCGGCGAGACAATTAGCAAATACACTAATATCTTAAGGCCTTAACCTAATGCAAAAACAGGCAGCAAAGCAAAATTGGGAGCTGGTTTAGATGAAGATAGAAAATGAACGATTCGAAACTTAAATCTTGAACACAACCATGTGTTGTTGACTCCAACTAAGTCTAGGTTTTTTCGGTGTAATCGTAGCTTCAGTACATGTGCAAAAACGAAGCTTGATATTAATGATTGAGCCAGAATCAAATTGTTCAAAATTTATCAATCACTTGTTGTTGAGGTTGGTGGCCATGAAAATGTGACATTCAATGTAGAGGTAACGAAGCAACTATTAGTATAGGCCAGGAAGTTGTAGCAAACACGGAAATTTTGTAAAGGTTCGTCCACCTTATCAAAAAAAAAAGACCACTAAATTTTCAAAATATAAAAAAAAAAATCAGCACGATCTAATGCGAAGGTTAGTTTTAAAATTAATTAAAGTAAATTAATTTATTACATAAATGATGCTCAAATGTTAGTTTTGTTGACTTTGTAGGATGGACAAATCTTGAAGGAAGTTGTGTTGATAGGAATATATACCCACATGGAGTTATGGAATATTGTAAAGTAAGTTTTGCAGAGTTTATGTTTAGCTTCTTTTATTATCGTTTCATTAAAGTTCCATTAATATATGTTTGTTGTAGGGTCTAATGAACTTGCATCATGTAATTAGGAATAATGCTTATCCAACATCTACACAAAATTCTTGTACAGTAAGTGCTGATAAATTTTGTATTTACTTATCTTATCTACTTTATTTTCTTTTATTATAACGAGGTGTTTAACTTTTTTAAATAACAACCATAACTCCAGCCACGTGGACATTTTCAACAGCTATTCTTTAAGCAAGATAATGAATATGGCAATTTAACGGGAATTTTGAAGTGATTTCGTAGAATGGCCTGTGTTTTTCTTGTTCGGTTATGGTGTTATAGTTTAGAGAGTATCGATTTTAATCATGTTTACCATAATACTTAGTGACTGGCTGGCGAAATGTAATTTACAATTAGACGATATTTTATTGCTATATGTTGTATTGTTTTCTTTTACATCATCTTTTTTTGTGTGCTATTTGTGCAATGACTGAATGGAATTTTATAGCATATTTCTTGCTTTCCAAGTGCCATGATAATCTGCTTACTGTTTCAGTTAATGGAAATTTGTTTAAAATTTGGCTAATTTGACAAGGTCTGCAATCGGTTGCTTTCTCAATATTTTCAGGTTGACTTAAAAAATACATAATCATGTGATTCAACATGAAAGTAGTATCCAATAACTAGGTGTACTGTACTTGTCGAACTCTTTTGTGCTATTGGGTATCACATTATATAATTTAGCAAAACCTGTCAGGTGTTACTCAATGTCACAATGTGCACCACTTGATTTCAAATATAATATGTAAGTCAGCTAACCAAAAAAGGAGAAGCTAATATTTTAATAAGAGAAGCTAATACGTTCACATTACATTACTATCGCAAACCAAAAAGCATCATACATATTAAAATATTTATAATTATTTGTAGGATATATTTTACAATAAGACTTATATCTCTTTGTCGTCTTTGTTGAAGTTCTTTTTCAAACGATTGAAATTTAAGAGACAAGCATTCCATTTGATGCCCCAACATGCGAAGTGCTCTTAATAAGATTAGACAAACATTCTCATTCATATTCCGATCTTTCATCCCTCCAAAGTCATTACAGTCATTGCACTTCCGATCATCTTCCCAATCAAAAGCCCTACATACTTTGCACTTCCAAAACTTACGATTCGGATTTTCTCTTGTACGTGAAGTTCGTAAGACCTTCTACAGTTCCAGCATTTTACTTTCAGTTGTGGTGTTTCACTTGTGCTTATGCTATAAGACATAATGATTGAAGGTTTGAACAAATTTTGTACGAATATAAACAACAGCACATAATCATTGTCTGTCAATATTTCAATTCATGAAGTTAAACTTAAAATTAAGCAATCCTTATCCCTGTCAGTCAAATAGACATCATACACTTTAGTTTCTGACCTGGAATCAACATATATTTCATTTTCATTTCTCCATATTGTTGGAATTGAAAACTATTCGCTTGGTGCATGCTTTATTCTGATATATGTATATGTGTATGTGTATATCAGGATTTTAATTTTTTTATGTTATTTTCAATCAGAATGGTGCAGCATGGGTATTTGAAACAATCACACAACTAGACTAATTCATATCTACATAAATTATAATTATAAAGCTCATGCGGGTGATTTCCAGTTCAGTAAAACATGATTTCAGTTTATCAATCCCGAAATGGTTATTTGATTAAGTAAATTAAATAATTAAATTGACCACTAAAACCAGCAAATAAAACTAGCAAGCCATTTGAATAAAACCAATAAGCCTTTTCAATTCAATCAAGAACACAGCACATATCACTTCCAGTTTTCTATTCAATTCAATCAAGATTAACCAAGTTTATAAAGGTATCTCAATTAGCTACTAAGACTACAAAAAAATGCACCAGAAATCAAGCATTTCGTGATTAAAGCATCAATTATTCAAATCACTCAAAACTTGCCCATAACCTGAATAAAGCCCGGTACAATTCAAAACACCCAAAACTTGCCCCATAACATAATTAAAGAATCAACTATTTGACAAGAGCAACAAATTTAACGAAAAAGAAAAAAAGTATTTTACAATTTCCAACTGCAAAACTTCACCACATATATTGTCAACAAAAATTAAAACCATGCAAATTCATAATTTAGCACAACCGAAATTTGGCATCAATGAAGCAAATTACCTCCACAATTGGACTGTGGCAGTCGATGACGGGTAAAGAGAGCCGATGGCCAAATGTGGAGAGACCCACGATGAGAGAGAGAGAGACCAGACGGAGAGAGCACAAAGACGTGAGCAGCGTGAGAGATGATGTTGTGTGTGTCGACGACCAGAAAGTATAGAGACACCGACGGCGAGAAAGAGAGTGAAACACAGGCCAAGAGAGCAAAGACCCACAGCTTGCGAGAGAGATACCAGACGGAGAGAACACAAGAGGGTGAGAAGCATGAGAAACAGAGAGAGCAGAGACACCGACGGCGAGAGAGAGAGTGAAACATAGGCCAAGAGAGCAGAGCAGCGTGAAGCCAAGAGAGTAGAGCTGCGTGACGATTTGGAGGCAAATCAGCGTGTGTGGTTTGAGATGAGTCATGAGACTGACATGTGCCACAATGAGCATTTTATAGTTAGCACAAAACGCACCATTTTGTGCTAACTTGGTGCTCATTCTTGGACGAATCTCGTTTTTCATATTATTTATGGACTCTTTATCTTAATTATTATTATATAAAAAAGTAATTAATTTTAAAACTTAATTTAATCTTGAATAATCATTGAGAACCGTTGGATCTGTTGATAAAGGTCATTAATGGAGAGTGGAAACTCTGGTCTGCTCGAAGTAAAAAAAAAAATAATAAAATAAATCAGACAATACACGTGGCCTCGACCAAAGCCCTTAGTTACTGTCATTTCAAGTTTGCCAGTATGCTGATATGGCGAGTGTTCATAGGGGCATTGGACGTGCTCATGGAAGTACCGAATCCAGCTTAAATGACTAAATTACCCCTATCAACAGAAAACCTGGTCAATGTTCCAAGCTTCGGCCCATCACGGGTGTAAACGCCATAAAAACCAACCGCAATACGAAAGTTGTTAAGCAGATGAGAGATGACGTGAAAGACATAAGAGTGTGAGACGTTATAATGTAAGAGGGAAAAGATAGAGAGAGCAAAAGAACAGAGATTTAGAATGAGGACGAAACAGCATTTTTCCCCTGGAGCATAAAACCTTTATATGGGTATGAATTTCTTAGCATTTTTATCGATTGGCCTTTGGAATTTTATCATTTAGAAAAAAAAAATTTGTAATTTTGAATAAAATTGAATTATCATCAAATATGACCACAAAAAAAAAAAAAACCACAATTTGGTTTCTCATAGAGTGAGTGTATGAAAATACTATGTAAGTTAACATGAATTTATTTTATTTTTGATGTGCAGGACTTTATCAGGTTGTATTCCAATTAGAGGAACAAAACGGATTCCGTACCTAGTTTATAAATAAGAATGAATCCTTTGCAAAAACTCGAACTCATTCTCTCTATAATCCCTTCCCACCATTGTGCAAATTCATTATTTTTATTAGTTTTCCCATTAAACTTTAGTGTTAGCATAATTCCACCAATATGAAATTTCGATTTTCTATTCGGTACGACATTTGATACAAAGTTATTGTCTCGATTTACTATTTAAATTGGCATTTGATATGTAATTTTTCACAAATTTATTATTCGGGAGGAAATTCAAGACGTTTGAGAATTTCAATCATGATCACGAATGTCTCATTAAGTTCAATTTTGGATTTCCAAAAGCGTATGATAAATTAGTTTGATGAAGCACTGAGATCGGTATGTCGATCATATATGTATTCAAAGTCACTTCGATAAATTAAAAAAATTGTCTTATTGTTCATATGCATATGACATGTTGTTTATGACAATCTACAACATATGACATTAAGCTCACATCATTTTAAACATTCAGATCCCAATTGAGATTGAGGGTATTGTTGATGGTGTTTTCTGCTCGCTCCCAAGTGATGTTGTGAACGTTCTGCTCGCTTGGATGCTCGAGCATGATTTCTCGCTGACCCCTGCCTTCAGTAGTTTCTCTACCTCGCAGTTCATGGCCTCATACCTCTCCTGGTTGACGCATCTCCTCTTCTGCCTCACCGGCTTTGCGTCCTTCCTTATCGCCAGCCTGTGGCATGCCACTTCGGATCGATCCCGGGCATATCCTCATGTGTCCAAGCGAACACATCAGAGTGTGCTCACAAACACTCGACCAGATTTTCCCTCAATGGCCCGCTAATGCCCGAGCCAATCTGAACCTTCTTCTCATGGTCGTCTGGCTTTATCCCGATTTCCTCCAGCTCTTCAGCGGGCTCCTGTCTTCCATTCTTCGACTCTCCCCTTGAGTCCAATGATGTTACTTGCATTGTTTCCTTTGCTACCACAGTATAGCAGCTCCTCGCGACCCTCTGATGCCCTTGACAACTCCCACGGCCTCATTCACACGATACTTCAAGGCTAAGTAATGGGTGGATAACACCAACTGGCTAATCCTCATGAAGGGTCTTCCCAGTATCGCTTGGTTGTGGCTGACTTCATCCACCACCACGAAGTCTAGCATCATGTTCTTCTCAAAAGGCTTTGAACCCATAGTCATAGCCAGTTTGACAATTCACAAAGGGGTTAGCCTTCCTCCCCCAAACCCTTTTAGGGAGGTGCTCGTCTGCTCGAGCCTTACATCCGCTATTTCCAAATCATCGAGTGTGGACCTGAAGAGAATGTCCATAGAACTTCTCGAAACCACCAGTATTCGGTCGATCTCCTTACTGGCAACATTTGCTTTCACAACCAAGGCATTCTCGTGGGGGTACAGCACCCCCTCCTCGTCCTCCTCCGTCCACATGATGTAGGGATGGCAACTCAACCCAGACCCAGACGAACCCGGATTTTTCAGACCGGGTTGAACCCGCACCGGATTAATTTTTTTTCCGGAATCCAGATGTGAAAATGGGAACTCGGATATTTCCGGGTTAGGATCCGGGTTTAGGTGTTCCGGAAATCCAGAACCGGACCCGGATATATTTATTTATATATTAATTTTTTAAAAGTATTTAATATAAATATAAATATATATATTTTTATTTTAGTTAAAAAAATTATTTTTTAAATTATAAATAATTATTTTTTTATTTTAATTTAAATAATTTTTAACAAATCCGGATTTAAAACCCGGAATCCGAAAACTCAAATTTTCCCGGGTTAAATCTGGACTAGACCCGGATTGAAAAACCGGGTTTTAATTCGGATCCGGTATAGAAATTCATTATCCGGGTCCAGAACCGGAAAGCCCAAACCCGGACCCGGACCCGGATTTAAAAATTGCCATCCCTAACATGATGGGCACTTGCCGCACCTTAGTTTTCTTTGCAGCAGTCATGGCGAGTAGGACTTCCCGGCCAGCAGAGGCGTATCTGCAATAGTTCTTTCGGGCCCTACTCGAATTTCCTGCCATCGTGGGTCCCCATACTATCACCATCGTAGCAGGCGGTTCACGGTCCATGCCACAGGCTCGGTCATCTTCCGCTCGCTGCTGCTCGACTACCGGATGGCCCCCTTCAATAAACTCGTCTAAGTACCGGTTTCTAACGAAGTCTTCTACCTGGTTCTTCTAATCCCGGCACTGCGTCGTCGAGTGGCCATGGCCACAGTGGAATCGGCAAAACATTGGTGTCGGGGGGCTTAGCAGCCCTCGTTCCTCCGCTACTTGGAACATTTACTCTAGCGACACCTTCAATGGGGTGTACTGTCTGTAGGTGGGGCTTTATCCAACCATCTGTACTGTCCTATCCCAGGGGAAGCTTCTCGGGTATGGGGATAATGGGCCGTCGGTTCTGTTATTATTCTGCATGGGCAGGCTTGCGGGTAGGTTGCGGGGCGGGTTGCCGTCGTACTGCCGATATTCCCTGTAGTCCTTACTAGGGGACTCGCGAGGTGGAGTGGGAGCCACTCGTGGCTGGGGAGCTCTCTGATAGGGATTATAGAGAGCAACCCGTTCCCTTATCACTCTGGAGGTCGATGTTCCCCGAGCAGGTCCTCCTTTTTCTTTCCGCTTCGCTCCACTACCCTGCTCACTTCTTAGTTTCGCGGCATTTTCTTCCTCAATAACCATATCCATCTTAACCTGCTCATATGCATCGGAATACGAAGGATCAAGGGGCTTCGCAAGTTGTACCATGGCCTTCCCATCTTGATCCCATCCTTCAGCCCCCTCAGCGCCTGGGGGTGATTGAATGCCCCAAGATCCAGGACCGACCGGTGGTATCTTTTGACAAACTCCTGGAGAGACTCTCCCTCCCTTTGCTTTATCTCCGCCAACTCCATCATGTCATCTTCGGGGGCCACCACACACCAGAACTGCTCTGCAAATTCTCTGCACATCTGTTCGAAGCTCAAAATACTTCCCTGCAGTAGTTTGTGGTACCATTCTCTCGTCTTCCCTTCCAAAGTAAGCGGGAAGGCCTGCACCTTTAGGCGGCTGTCAGGCCCTGTACTCGGTCATGTCATTAATCGTTCTATGTGCACCAGCGGGTCACTCTTCCCTAAGAACTTCAAATCTGGGAAGCGGAAATCTCGGGGGATTGTGACGCCCATGATTTCCACTGAGAGTGGGGACTCACTGTCCAACATTATCCTCCAACTCGGGGCTTTCCGTTTCCCCGGAGACCCTCTACAACCTGCGCCAGCCTGCGCACCTCTCCCTCCAATTCCTCTGCGCTGGAGGTAGGTGCCGTGTCTCGCAAGTGCTAGCGGGATTCTCTTTCTTCCAAGTTCGTCTCCTTCCTTCCGGCAACATTTGGTGCTTTCTGCCTCTAGGCTTCATCTCCCACATGTTCCCGGGCGGGGGCGTTCCCACGGCTGGACTCAGGGACGTCATTGCTTGCTTTCCTTTGTCCATCCCTGAGTTCTTGCAGGATGGACGTCAGCGTCTCCATTTGTCTCTCCATCCGGTCCATCCTCTCGTAGATTTTCCTATCTCAGGCCTCATTGGCCGCCTCCCTTAGAGTCACCGACTCCTCTGGGCTTACTCCTTTCCTGCTATTTCCTCTCATCGTTGTGTTGTCTTTTTCGAATGTATCGGGAAGTTAGGCTTTTTGAACTGATCCCCACAAACAGCTCTAAAATGTTGATGCTGTTTTCTACTTCAAGTGACGCTGTGAACTTCTGCTCGCTTGGATGCTCGAGCAAGATTTCTCGCTAAGTTCACAGTGTCATTTGGGAGCGAGCAGAAAATAGCATCAACGGATAGTAATCGAATTGGAATCATATATATTTTTGTTCCAATTTACTATTTAAAATTGGGATGAAATTCGAAACGATTTTTCTGATTAATAATTGCTTTCAACTCACTTTCATTTTTTAAACCTAATACCGTATTTTTATTGAAATCGTGCAGTCTAATCATCAATTCGTTTGGTTTTTGCACAACTAAATCCAAAGTTTTAAACTATTTCAAATTGAACACTAAAATGTTTTATATACTTTAGATTTATGAGTTGAGCTATCAGCACTCCTTTAAAATCATTTTAAAACCCCTATTGTATATTGAAAATTATAACATATAGTTGAAATTACATAAAAAGACAAACATATCAAATAAAAGTGTAAAATCTACAAGATCTGATTCTTTTCGTTGTGAAAATACAGAGTTGTAGAAACCATTTTTATTCCATAAATAAGGAAACATTTTTTAGAAAGTTAAACATTAAGATAAAGAAATCCAGAAATTCACGTGATTTACTTGAATTCTAGTCTTGTTTGATATTAAAGCGCTGTAACTTTTAAGTTATAATTGTTATAGATAAAACAATTATAATTATGTAATAAAAATTAATAGTATGTACTATGTAATAAAAATTAGTAAAAATATTGTAGATTTTTTATTATATAGGTGCAAAATTAAATAAACTTAGCTTATAAGTTATAATAATTAATATTTATCAAATAATTTAAGATTATAACTTTTAAAATACAGTTGTCTAACCTCAATTCTAAACAGGACCTCAATTTGCATCGCAACTTAAAAAAAAAAAATCATGTTTAAATAAAAACCCAAAACTCAACAATAGTTTTTCTATTAGATAGAAGTAGAATTCATAGTCACACCTTTAAACGTTGTTATTTTGAATTGAAATGTTGGAGAAAATCAAAATTGGGTAGCTCAAGTGTGCACGCGGCTGATTTTCGTAAAATAGAAACTAAATTCGAAATAGGCTTTGCGATTCAAAAAATTATGATTTGGAAAATTTATGGGGGTTCTGTTTTCTCAATTCTGTTGATGGTGAAAATAATATTCCTATGAACTCCCGAACTAAAATAGGTTGAATTGAATATTCTGAATTCGAACCTAATATATGTGTTATCATGCTGAAATTTATGGAAGAATTCTCTATTCGCTTTATGAGTAACTCTGTATTTATTCTTATACTTCTTCAAATTGAAGAAAGTAAATGCGTGATATACTACTGGCTTTATCTGAGTTTTTGGGCATATATCATAATTGATAAAACACTCATCTGCTTTTTCATTTTTTTCTCTTCGCTAAACTACATTTGCTTCTCACATTGATGGTGGGGAGATGGGCCTAAAAATTATAAGCTGATTGTGAGAGGGCTTGTAAAAGGGTTTAAAGAAAAAGCACGGGCCAGGATTCAACCTCCTATGTAATTTTATTTTATAAGTTAAAATCAAATGAAATAAAAATAAAAAAATAAAAATAAAAAACAGAATGAAAGAATTCACAAAACCTAAAATTAATATCACGCACTCATAATCTCACACATACCATTGACCCACCGTGGATTGAACCAATCACCGGCTGCACCAATCTAACCAGCTAACCACGTTGACCGCATCCATGAGACGCAAACTCAGCACCCACGCGATGTGAACCCAACACCCACGTCACCAGCCAACAACAAACACCACCGCCTCTACCTCAATAAGCTTTCACTCTCTTTATTTATTATTTTATAACTATGTCGGTGACAGCGACAAGTTTCATAACTGTGGGCACACTGAATTTAATAAGGATATATTGTTCAGCTTTTCTCTTTAATGAAGTATTTCTGTTTTTCTTGTTTCCAAAAATCAAATATTGATATTTGAGTGTTATTTTTTGCTAAATAATTCTGTTTATACATTAATATAATATCAGCAAAAGTTGTGTTGTTAGTATATTTGACTATGATGTTGTTATCTTGTGTCTTTAGCAATTATGTATCGAACAAATCTTTTTAAAACAATTCTTTTTAATTTAATTTTTTTACTTTTAATTTTATTAAAGAATTATAAAAAAAAAAATTGGAAGTCCTTATTTGATCTAGCCCGCGATGGGCTTGATCCAGATCCGGCTTATCCAAACTTGGACGGTTGATGATGTTTTTCATTTTGTTTTTGTAGAACTATTGAGCAAGGAGCAGTGACAATGATAATTTTTTGTTGTTGAAAAGTTTCCATATATTTTCTCTAGTAAAAACTTTTTTTTTCCTTGTTCTTGTGCATAACATCTCATAGATGGAGCTTGTTACCTTATAGATTTTATAAAGTACAATTATCTCATAATTAGGCTATAAACTCAACTGTTCATGTGAGAAAGTTGTACCTTATAGAATCTATAAAGTAACTCTCTCTTAAAGATAGAGAGCTTGTTACTTTACAGATTCTATATAAGGTACAGTTCTTTCGCAACTGGGTTGCAAGTCCAACTCTAGCTCATTTTGGCTTCAAAGAATATGCTTCCTCTAATGAATAAATAGAAATATGTCAATTGATTACTTTTCTTGTTCATGAATTTTTTATGACTTCGAAATGAAACCATTTCAATGGCACTATTGTGTGTTCTGTCCTGGATTACACCATGTTCATCTGTATTTTGAATTAAATAGAACAGAAACATAACAATCATGTCAAGCACAAAGCCAGACTAGGGTATGTTGTATATTTAACTGGTCTGCCTTGTTAATGCTACATCGACTCCAAAATTTTTGTCGCGCATTGTATGTTTATTAGCTATACATGCATTCTGTTCAAGCTTCAAGGGAACGATTTTTAATATCACACCATATTACATTAATATTTCAAAATATATCATTTCATTTTTCCACCTCTTCAAAATTAACTGCTACAGTAATATTTCAGGTTATATATGTTCAATAGAGCCAATAAATGGGTTCATCAATTGCAAAGGTAAGGTAACTAAGAACATTAAAAAAATATAAAAATAAAACCATAAAAAACATTTTAGTACTTCCTTAGGAAATTGACACAAATAAACTCAATTTTTTTTTTCATAAATAGCCTCTGAAACTTTTAACTATCTTAATTAGGCAAAAACAAATATTTAGGACTAAAGTGCCTCTCTCATAATCTCTCACCCAATTCTTCTCTTTGGTCGCATGCAGTCGGTAGCTCTCTCTGGTCGCGTAATCCTCCAATCAACAACGAAAAAAAATCACTAAGATCAACTCCAACAAAACCTAGGTCAGTTATTTTAATTATATTTAGTTAATTTGAGAATGAAAATTGACAATAATGGTGGTAGCGATTGTTTTGGAGTGATTATGGGTGTGGGTGTGGGTGGGCGAACTGGAGTGCGATGGGCAGCAATGTCACATACTGAGCGCTGTGTGATGGGCATTCGTGTAATGGGTGCTGATCACACGAAACTAGCGCGATGGACAACTGCCCATCGCGAGATAGGCGTTGCCATCGCAGTTGTCGCACCAAATTTGGTGCCACAGTGCAACTCGTATTTCTGCTGCATGTATAAGAAATTACCATCTCTATCTTGTTCAAGGTGAGTAATTGTATCCTTATTTGCAACCTTCAAAATGTGAGAATATTTGGGCAGTAAGTTATATGACTCAGTAGGATTCCCTCTAACAATTTCAAGACCAACTTCTCTGGCCCAATATGCCTACTAGTATGTTAACTGGACACCGTATTATTGCTGCTATGTCTGCTCTAATGTCATTCGAAGTGTATATCCTTTTTTTCTAGATAAATTTGTCTACGATAATATGACCAACGACCCTGCTCCTTATTTAACGACGACCGTCAAATAATACTTCATTATGACATATGTGTACATTATCGATTCTCCTCACTACCGAATAAATATTCTGCTCATTTGAAGGTCTTGTTGTTCAAATACACCATTTACATGATTCAAAATAATAGTGGGCCTCAAAACTTGTAGTTGTGAACCGTGCAATCTTAAAATCAAACTTATACTGAAAGACAACTTTGCGCAGTTCTAATATTAACTCATTCTTTTCAACGAACAACTTGCTCACACCAATATCGTCTTAATTGTAACTTCTAACAAAGTCTAAAGCAAAAAAGTTTGATGGCATAACTAAAGTAAGACTTACAAGGGGATCAACTACTGTCCTCATTGAACGGTCTATTGAAGCAATAAATCGACTGTCATTGCTATTAGTAACAA
This sequence comes from Murraya koenigii, assembly GCA_025617385.1. Classification (NCBI taxonomy): domain Eukaryota; kingdom Viridiplantae; phylum Streptophyta; class Magnoliopsida; order Sapindales; family Rutaceae; genus Murraya; species Murraya koenigii. Next base: position 25,519,980 of record CM046813.1, read on the forward strand.
TATCATCCTGATGCTCATCCTTATTGTTAAAAGGATTATCAGAAGGACCGACACCCCCATCATCAATTAGACTACTATAGTGAGTGACCCTCATACTATTATACACTTCCACACGAACATTATCTGCTTCTATGTTGCCCATGTCATCAATAGAATCATCATTATCATGGAAATATATATTGTGGAATGAAGAGTAACATTTCTATAAAGATGCCTCTAGTAGTAACACCTCTTCTCCAACATCCACTAACGTATTGCTGTGATTATCAATGGTGTCATTATTTTCGTGAAGTAGAGAGTAATATTGTTGCAACAATGTTATCTTTGGTAACACCTCTTCTTTAACATCAGGGATAGAGACAGATTCTACAAGTGCCTCAATATCTTGGCTCGAAACTCGAGGAGATACGGTAATAAATATAAGGATGCATCCACAGTTGGCTATATCAGAGGCCAGATGTAACACAACCTTGACAATTTTATCATTACATATGTTAATGGGTAGTAAACATGTACGATGAGCTGTGTTATTAGATCTCAAAATTATTTTCGTTATGATATTATATTCCTTAGGATTTATTTGTAAAACCTTATATATTCTTACTAGAAACTGAGGAAACGTACAATCTTTTTAAAATAAAAAAATGTTGTATTCTTAGCATTCACATAATTCATATGGCCATCTGCTGATGTCTCCCATCAATCATTGTAACACAATTCAAGTACAACTAAATATATTAATCCTAAAATTATTAAAAAAATAAAATTAATTAATTATACAGTAGAAAATATAATCATTAAAAAAAAATTAAAAACTATATTTAGGTGCGACGGTTTGATGCGACATGCACGACAATCATGACAACAACATTGTCTCTCAGCCGTGCAAAACATAACTCAACGCCACACAATCGCCCCATTGCATTTTTTAAACTCTTCATTATACACACTACTCAAGATAAATTTTATTAAATACTCAGTTATATAAAAATTTATATAATTAGCTTACTTAGGTTTTCAACTGTTGAATTCAATTTCTTAAATTTGTACACAGGTGCTAGATTATGATGGATTCCCATGTATTTAGACGAAATTTATTTTTGCCGTCAACTCTTTTGGTATCTCATTTGATACTGTTAATAATGATTAAAATAAAAAAAAATTGATTAAGGCTTGGTTTGAGAAGATGAACACAAACTGAAATAAGGATGAAATAAGGAAGGTAATTTGGAGAAAAATATTTTTAATTGGCTAATATTAATAGAAAATAATTAGATAAGTTAATTTTAAAAATTAGAAAATTTTAATGGTTATTTGTGTCAATTTTCTCTTCTCAGCCAAACTCTGTTTGTTTAATTAAATGCATGCTGTCATTACATGCAAGTTTGAATGATATTTTTTTGGGACTCCATCATGCCATTGAAGTGGTGGGTTAGAGCAAGTTAATAAATATTACATAATTTCATACCTTTTACTCACATGTATCCCGATAGCTGTTGATTGATAAGTTTCATATTTGCAAGAATGTTGATCAATGGGCAGTATCACGGCTGATGATGTTTTTTCATTTTTTTTTAATTTCCTGTAAAAACTAATGCTTTTTTTTTATTATTACACTATTAACAACAGTAAAAACAAATTGTTTTGTAAAAACATTTTATTTTTTCGCTGTAAAAACAAATTGCTCATCTTAATTGCAACGAATTTCATTTAAAGTCTAATACTCATGAGCAATTTAAGACATTTATCGTGATCATAATCTCATTTGTGTTTGTCTTGGCCAAATCATTGACACAAATGCCCTCTTCTCGAAATCGTAGAATCTTTCGATCATAGTGAGAACGAGTTTCAGTTTTTATAGAGATCTCATCCTCCTTTATAAATGTCAATTCGTAGAATTGGTCATGCAAGATAGACGCAAGGGCTATATTAGAATTGCAGTAAAACTAATAAGGAGAAAAATCTACATATGAAGAGACTCTCGAATCCTAGCCTCAATGATGATGAGGTGGTGCCAACGCGAAGAAGTAAAAAAGTTTACTCCAAGAACATATACGAAGAGACTCTAATCCTAACCTCAATTATGCCGAGGTGGTGCCAACGCGAAGAAGAAAAAACAACTAGAGTAAATTTGAGCATCCTGAATCATGACCCTACTAATGTACAAAAATAAGAATAGGAAAATAAATAAAAATATAGAAATAAAAAGCTACCAGTCAAAGCTATTATAACTATGAAAGATTGAAACCTACCAGTCTAATTCCAGTCTCTTCATTAAGTTTCTTGTAAAATATTACATTGGTTTCCTCTCTCAACATCAAAACTATGATTGTTTCTCTTTAAAAATTTTATCTTCATTTTTATTTTTTTTTCAAAAGATTTCTCCTCATATCGATCGTCTGGTTGGGTGGAATTTAATGGCGGCAAGGCCTGGAAACAAGATCATTCAAGCCAAGCTGGTGGGTATGTCTGTTTAATACTTTTATTTGATTTCTTACGATGTTTGGTGATGATATTTGAAATTCCGTTGTATTTGGGTTCGTGAACACAGAATATAGAGTGACATATTTACTAAGTCTTGATTTTTTACTTTTAGCAAGGCAAAAAGTGCTGTTAGATGAATGATCTTAATGTTCTTTCATGTAACTGCAGGTGCTTCTAGGAGATATGGGAACTGGAAAATCAAGTTTGGCGTTAAGATTCATCAAAGGCCAATTTTATGATCAACAGGTTACTTCCCATGTCCTGTTTCTTTTACAATTCAATGTAATTTTCATCTTACCGAAGACGTCAGTATATGGTTCGTGTGTACGTGCAGGAACCAACCATTGGAGCAGCATTTTTCACTCAAATTTTATCCTTATCTGAAGCCACTGTAAAATTCGATATATGGGACACCGCAGGACAAGAAAGATACCATAGCTTGGCTCCTATGTACTATCGCGGTGCAGCAGCCGCTGTAGTTGTGTATGATATCTCAAACATGGTAGCTACCGATTACCTTTTTCGATTAAGTTTTTTTAGTGCAATGTTCCTCCCTTTTTTGCATTGAACATAACAGAAAGATCACTGAAGTAAAATATGACAATCACGTCTACTCAAAATACTAGACAAGAATTAGAAAATACAATCGGTATATACGCCCTGTTAATGCTACATTGACTCCAAATTTTATGTTATGCATTGTTTATTAGCTAGACTGGGGTCTTAACAAAGTTTTGCACTCATTATTTTCAAGCTTCAGGGACATATCACAACATTTCAAATTCGTTTTATTTTTCTGCCTCTTCGAAAGTAACTGCTGTATTGCTTCAGGATACGTTCAATAGAGCCAAGAAATGGGTTCTGGAATTGCAGAGGCAAGGTAAGAACAGAGATTTGAAAAGTCGTATTCTAATTCTCTCACAGTATTCTATCCGATGTAGTAATGTCACGCGAAAGAACCTGTATATATTTATCGTATTTATGCATGCTTTACCTATGTTGTAATATATCAATGGCTCATGATGTATGACATTTCTTATATAACTAATCTCTAGGAAATCAAATTGTGGTGATGGCATTGGTAGCTAACAAGTCTGACTTGGATTCGCAAAGAGAGGTGCAGACAGAGGTATCTTCAGAATACTTTCCCTTATTTCTGTTTCTTCGAATATCAAAATTCGCATCTTCGGAATTACTTGGAACTGCTTTAAAGCAATATAAATAATGCGCCAATTGGGAAATGCTGAGGCAGGAAGGTGAGCAATTTTCTCAAGAAAACGGGATGTTTTATATTGAAACATCAGCAAAAACCGCACAGAATATCAATGAGCTTTTCTACGAAATAGGTAATTTTAGTTCTGCGGTCTAATTTCACCACAATATGCAAACAGTTCGATCTTCATTTTTGAGACAAAGTTTGCCAATGACTCCAAAGAATAATCAAATCGTCCGATGCCTATATTGATTCCCTTTGTTCATCCTTTGCAGCGAAGAGACTGGCAAGAGCCGGCCCTCCGAAGCGTTCTGGGATAAATCTAAACCATGAAACACAAGAAAGAAGAAAAGGAATTTGTTGCTTGGGCTGAAACAAATCTCCCATCCGGCGTTTTATGAAATCATGTAAAGATATGATTCTTTACAGAACCAACTCAATGCTTTCCAAGTTTCTCATTTAAGGTGCATGGGGTACTACGTATCTTCTGAATGAAACGACCACAGGTTGCGAAAATTCTTAAAAAGTGATCTAAATTTCAGAGACTGTAATATCAATTTGCAGGATGTATTCGTCTAAGATTTCACTTTTATATTTCAGTAGTTGCATATTGCCTCACAAAGAAGAAAACTTTCACATTTCACAAGTCATCAAGATGCAGTCCTCATTAACAAAAGAAAATAATTAACCATAATTTTTCGACTGTTGTGTAATTATTCAAGCAACATAAAGAAAATAGAACAGTTCGAAAAACAAGCATATATTTATTTATAGTTAAATTTTCCCTCTACAATAGAGATCCAAGATGACCTGTATCACATTTCTGGCAGCCATTTTCTAATTTTCTTTTATGTAAACAGAGAAGACAACCTTCAATCATGAAGGAAGCTCGTAACAGTTAGAGACGAATCGCATATCTTCGGTAGAAACTCACTTTAATTCAATGGCACCAAATTTATAGAAGTTTATCCTATATAAAAATGCATATGAAGTTACATAGACACTTACATGCAGATTATACAAACTTACAAAACCCATTCTCATGATGAGCTTTCACTTGGATTCTTGTGCTGTGCTATATTTCTCAACTGCTTGTACATTTCTGAAGAAGCGAATGAAATTTCGGACATTGCCTTAAAGAGCTCTGGCAGATTATTTCTAAGATTAGTCAATGACTTTTCTCTCACTGCAACGCACTGCCTCTGGTAAGCTTCCTCCTCCTCTTCCAAACGCTTATTCAACACATCCACCACAAATTTTCTCTCTGTAACAGCATCCTTGAGTGTGGTATCATCAGCATCCAATTCTTCTTGTGTTCTTCGTGTTATATACTTATTATACCAGTCTTCAAATTGCCTGGTCTTACGAGAAAGCTCTTTCCTTGTTTCGTCACATCTTTCCTTCAATTTCATTTCTTCTTCTTGATGATGCATAATCGTATTTATGAGGGCAGCAAAGTTAGCTATAGCACTTCTAGCTATCTCATCTGGAAGTTTCCCCAGAAGATCCTGCCAAGCAAGGAGGAGTCGCTGAATTGGGGGTGTCTGGATCCTAGGTGGGGAAGAAACCTTTTCCCTCAGACTGCTCTCAATGGGAATGAGATTTAGTTTTATCCAATTATTGAGGGCCTTTATGTACACTTTCTGATGGTCTATAAGCTTACAAAACTGCGAGTTCCACTCTTGCACAACAGCCCATAGCTGGATGGTGCGTTCATGGTGATGCTCGGTTGTTTCCTTGGGGGATTGTGATATGTCCAGAGATTTTAGGGCTATCACATCCCTAAACTGGCTCTTATGGTGAAATTGCATGGTCCCCCACATCAACGCCATCCTGCATACCATAAACTGGACTTCAGGTTTTGTGCTAAATTTCTTTGGGAGAAAAATTTTAGAAGATAAACAGGTGGATCATTAACAGCAACGGTTTTCATACAATGAGATAAAAATAAATGAATTATAAAGGAGAACGTGGTCATACAAATGCGGTGACACAGTTATGCAGAAATTCAATCGTAAAGCATGACCAGTTTGCATATCGACACATGAAGTTATATAGAGCAATCAAAATGAAAATATTGAGATGGAGAGGAAAAGTGACTCAAAAATAATACAAGGAATGAAGGAAATCAAGATAAGATGAGAGAAAACATACGAGAGAATGCCAATTGCATCAAAGTTTCTTGCCTGCTTAAGACATGCTGCAGGGGTGGTACCATTATGTTTTACATTTAGATCACATTCAATATTTTTTACTTCCAAAATCATTGTACTAGTGGAGAACCAAAAAAGCATTCTTCTGACACCAATAAGAGGACCCGTAGACTTATATAGAGTGCATGATAAAGAAGGCAAAGTGTGCAGCAAGAGCTGGATAGTTCATGAGTTCAATAATAAATGTGCTGTCAAGGACTCCAAATAACCCCACCTAACATGTTTCCCAAAATGCAGTGAACTCTAGGGGAAAAAAAGAGAAACACCTATTAACCTAAATAAGCAATTTGTATAGTCTTCGCATATCTTTCTTCTAGTCAGATTGAGCAAAAAAGTTTGGTTTGAAACTACTAACAAGTGATTAATGTCATGAAAGTGCAAAAGAGAAAGTCCTATAAGACTGGAAATTTATTTTTGTGTAATTTAACCATTGCAGGAACTATTTCAAGAGGATTGAATCATTATTTTACCACAAGTTCTTTCTAGGCATGGCATGGTCATGATATTGTATGTCTGTAGAAATGAATAAAAAAATCCCAATAATGCATGTCCCAAGCAAAGGTTCTGTTCATTTTTGTGCAAACTTTAATGAATTATGCATGATAAACTTAAGTACCTAGTTTATTGCAAAACTCACTCATTAAATTTTACATCCAACATCTTATAACGCACCATCTTGATCAGTCAAACCATCTAAACAAGTCCCAGTAATTCTTCTTCTGTCCTACTGTTCAGTTCATCTTTGAGACACAATAATTCATTTCCAAGTAACAAAATGGAATAAGATACCAGAACATTTAACTTCAGAATTTTTCTAGGAACGTGAGACACAATAATTCATTTCCAAGTAACAAAATGGAATAAGATACCAGAACATTTAACTTCAGAATTTTTCTAGGAACGAAACATACCCATCAACAAGCTGAACAAGTTTTGGATACAGCTGTTCATCTCGTAAACGATTTATTTCAAGAACTGTTGAATCCATGGATTGCATATCAACAATGTATCTTGTATGCAGATGACTTACTGCTGCTTTTATTTTCTCTAGTGCTTCAGAGTTGGTACCTCGTTTCTTTTGCTTGTTAAGCATGGCAACCTTTCTTTGGTAGTCAAGTTTCATAAGTTCACCTGCCTATCAGCAACATCATTACCAAATAAGATTCAGAAGACAATGTGTACGACAAATGTAATACAGTAAAAAATATCAACAAAGCTGCATATTTTGTAGAAACGAAACAAAATTAAAAGTTTGTTAGTTGATTTGTAAAAGAATATTTTTTTTATATCAACCAAACAGAGAGGTAAGATTTAGCTTACCAATTAAAGAATACTAATCACAAATTATATAAATAAGGCAGCATTCATGCAAAAAGTTATACAATCTTAAATTAAATGAAGAATACAATTTACTATAGAGCCAAGTCCATAAAAAGGAAGAGATATAAGAAGAGCACTCTATCAACCATTTCCTAAACCAACACGTGATGCTCTTTCCCTACTCATTCTCCTCAATGTTTTCTACTGCAAATTTATCAAAGGAACTTCATGATGAACTTAAGCATGGAAATAGCAACAATCACCTCTGTGCAGGCACCTTAAACTAGGATTTACATAAACAGAAGTAATGAAATATGTTTCAAGTTGTACCAATCCACTCAAGAACCAGACATTTGAAGTTGAACAAAAGCTAAACAGACTTAAAAGTCAAGCACGTAAAAAAAAAGGTGTATGATCATCTACCGTAGAAAAAAAGCGCCCAAGGAAAGAAAAATATGGTCCTCTGTGATAAGAGTCTGGCAGTTTGATCAAATTCCAACATTGACAAGGACAGTTTCACTCTAGGGACCACAAATAGTTTTAATTCAATGATATCACCTTTTTTTTTTTTTAAATAATTTTTGGCTACAACAACCCAGAGCACAACTTGTCCAAACATGTACACTCACCAATCTGCATATTTATTAAGCAGCTGTAATATAACAACTTGAAATTCTCTCTCTTCAATAAACAAAAGCTTTACGTTGTTCAATTTAAAGATAGCAATTATCATAATCTGCATGATATTGACAGAGGTCTCCCCAGTTTAGGGGACAAGAAGACATAACAAGAACGGCAGCTTGCAGCTGGATATCTACTGGTAGTACTACCAAATTTGTGACATTTACGAGATGCAACTTATTGGTTGGTGGACAGATGTTACTAATCATGTTCGCCTCATATTAACAAACCACACCTGCTTGAAAACAATTTCCATTAGCACCTAAGTTCAAGTACTTCAAATTCAGAGACACCCTCACAGAAAGATATGGCCATAATGCTTTAAACAGAAAATCTAATTCAAATTTATCAAGAGAAGAGACTCCGACATACCTTCACTTCATCATAAAGCTTTTTTTCCCATGCTAATAATTTATCCAACACTGTGGCATGAGTTTCATGCTCTTCTGAATCGAAATCATCTTTCACGTCATCAAGCACAGGTAATCCTCTAAATGACCGATTCCATGTAATAACACGCATCACTCTTGCTGAGTGATCAATGTGCCCTGCAGCAGAAATAGCGAGGTATTGACAAACCAGTCACTATAAAGTTCACGAAGTTGTTCTGTAAACTCTTATAACGAGATAAGAATGACAGTCTTACCAAAGTCATGAAAATCATGTCCTAAACTATAAAAACAAAGAAGTTCATCAAACAATTAAAATTACACTGACAAATAAGCACAACAATTTTTTGCCTCTTACAGAATTCTCAAGAAAATTCATTTTTACTATATCATAATAAATGTTTGACTGATGCAATCTCTCTTAATCATTTTATTCTAATTCAAAATGTTGTAATTAGTCTTGTAAACTGTTTCTCAAATTAGAATTGCCAGTAGCTAGGCCAAACCAACTAGTGATTTTACTCAATGCCCCCTTATCTTCAACTCCAAAAATTTAGATTAGAAGCTCTCTAAAATATGTTAAAATTAAATCTAAACTAGAGAAATACCACGATTATCAGCAAAATTGGAATGATAATGCAACCGGGTTGCCTCCAACATCTTAGAAACATCATGTGCACTCTCTGAGGCTTTCAAGAAATGATCATCCAACTTCACAAATTCCTGCAACAAATTCGTACTCCCTTTCCCCGCTCTCTTCTCCCCCACTCCCCCCATCGACTTCCCTCTCTTCTCTCTCCTTCCCACACTCCCTCCACCACTAGCTGCTGCTGCCACCACGCTCTCCTCATCCACAAAATCGTCCACCACTGGTGGCGGTGGTAGTGGTACCTCCTTCCGCTTTTCCTCCACATTTTCTTTTCTCTTAGGAATTTCATCAAACACCTTGCTCTCAACATTCTCCATAACCTCCTCCTCTTTCACCTCTAAACTCGGTCCCGGGTAGGTCTCCACCGGCTGGAAAAAAAAATCATACACTGACTCACTATCCTCAATCTTCTGTGGTGGTGCCCGCTCTTGCGGCGCACCCGCTTCCTCCTTCTTCTGATGATCCCCGCTCCGATTTCTCACACTACTTCTCTTCCTCATAATCAACTTCTCGTTACTCTCAATCTCATCATCCTCATCATCACCATCGTTTTCCTCTTCAATTGTCGGACCCACGCCATTCTCTCGAGTCTTCTGCATCTTCATCATCACCGGCATGCTAGCCGCACGCTGAATCGGCGCCGGCGACGTAGTCAGTGACGGCGGCGGAGGCGGCGGGAGGAGAGGATCCAACGGGGGCTGGAGCCCCACCGCCGCCGCAGCTGAAGAAGAAGATTGGTGGGGTTCGCCGGTGACGAGCTGAGGGTTCTGGACCTCGCCGTGTGCGTAGTCACTGAGGGCAGCACCGGTGTTTTTGAGTGACATGGCGTACGCTGAGTGGGCCGCAGCAAAAGCGTTGCGGGCCCCCACGGCTTCTTTCATGAACTGCTTCCGTTCTTTGCATCGTGTCACTGCTTCTTCGTTCTCAATTTTCGATTGCGTGCAGCCCATTGTATTGTTTAATCAGTGATCTGAATTTTGAAAGTGAATTTAGATCGATAATTTAGCGTGAATTTTTTTCCAAAAAAAATAAAACGCAAAATTGAAATGCTAAGCTAAGCTAACTGTACAGGGGAGACTAGAGGGGGACAGAAAGAGGTGTGTGTGTTGACGGGGGAGAAGAAAAAGAAAGATCGAAGAGGAATGATGACACCGGCCGGCGTCGTATTGGGCCGGTTTTGACGATGAAACGATGTCGTTAAATGGTTTGTTTTGTTGGATAGCATGAGATGGGGACAAAGTACATGGGGATTGGAGACCACTAATGATGTTAATGAGATTGTAATCAGTAATGTATAAAATTAACATCGAATTTTTAACGGGGAGGACTGAATTTAAGAGCAATTATTTTACGTACCCCAATGATTGAATTTTTAATGGCGAGGACTGAATTTAAGACCATTTATTTTACATACCCCAATGGATTAGTTGGAAACCTTGTACAAAAACCACATAAAATAATAATAATAAAGAATAATTTGATTTAAATAAAAATAGATGTAATTCGGTAATTCATATTGACATTAGTCAATAACTTTTTGTTTGAGTTTGTGAACCCCTACTCCTTTAATTTTAATGTAGAGAGTTCGATAACAAAAAGAATTAATATAAGTAAAAATAAATAAATTATTTATAAGGCCTAATGTATAAGCTCAAAATAGAAAAATCAAAGAAAATAAACTTAAGAGATTAGAATATTAAGACTAAGTGAAGAAGGTGACAAATAGGACTAGGCTTGTATCGGATTCATATATTGCCTAATATCCTATCAAATACAATTTGTGTCATCCGACTGAACTCGCTTCGGATCATATGGATTAGATTCAAGTTAGTCTAGATAATCCGATCAAATTACTATATATTTTTTTAAAAAAAAATTAAAATAATTTTAAATATAAATTATTAAATAAAAAACAAATATAGATTTCATGAATTTTATGTGAAAATTGTTTCTCAAATTTGAACTCAATTTGCATCCTAAATACCATTTCAATCCAAAATATCATCGAAGTCCGAATTAGTCTAAACATATATTCATATTATTTGAATTTGAAGCTTGGATTGAATTTGGATTATTTTTCCTACAAATCGATCAAATTCATCCAAATCCAAAATTGCCTCCGTCTTAATGACAGTTAACTTAGTTATTGTTCTTTTATACGTAATACATGCATTTCTTTCTTGAGGTATTTTTATCCCTTCCTCTTTACAAAGTAGCATTTATGTAATAATTAACAGAATGAAGTAATAAATTATAAAATGCATAATTCTTACCTTTCAAAAGAAAATATATAAAATTTTAATTAGAAGAGATAAGAGCTTTGTGAATTAATAAGTTCATTAAGTTTTAATTAAATAAATAAATTACTTTAGTATTCCTCTATTTTTTTAGTTTTGGAATTTTGTAATCTGGGTTATTTTAAGATACAAATATAACTTACAACCAAGCTTTTCAATGTAAAAATTAATTAAAAAAAAACAATGGGATTAAATGAGTAGGCATATAAATTTTTAATTGGTTATAAGTAACATTAATTATATAACTTGAGGAGACACTCATAATTTTGACGTAAGTAAGTTACATTAAATATACTTTTTATGTAAGAATTATATGAGGGTAAAAGTTGAGGTAACTTGGTTGATTGTTGTTTTAAGATCTTAAAGTTAGATCAAAAGATTTTTTATTGATTTGATCATGTATTGAGTAAATAATTTAAGTGATATTTGATAGTTTATAAATTTTAAAAAATAAATAAGTTAACTAGGACTTATATATTACCAGGAAAAAACACATAACCGTAGATACTTAAAGTTCAGTAAAACTCAAATAAAGAGGGAATCGTATTTATTTAAGGTCAGTAAAATGTGAAAAGTAACGAGGGCGAATCCAACTGCACAAAACAAGTGGGATCCACCCACCTGAATAACTATGCGCTGGCTAAACGAATCATATTCCTTGGAGTTAGCACATGCGGTGCATGCAGCAGAGGATCTATCTCGAACTCGAAGTGCTTTTACGCTTTAGCTAGCCCTACCCGAATGAACAATGAATTGCTTTTGCCAACTACTTTATTCGTTCTTTAAAATAAAATAATTAATTGCTTCAAAGCTTCTGCTATACTATATATAATAAATATGTTGTCGTGGGCTGTAATAATTTTTCTTCTTTTTTTTTTTTTCCCTTCAGGGAATGTTTTATTAACTTAGCGGGACACGTACATTTAGCCCGGTTTTCAAAGGACTTTTCCATAGAAAATACATTTTTAAGGGTAAACAAAGGGTAAGAGCAAATTTATAGGACTTGAGGAAAGAATTTCAAACACATATAGACAGATTTAATTTCAGTTACCATCATACCACTTTTCCTTCTGTAAAAAAAATAAATTTATCGAACCCACGTCAAAATTGTTCGTCACCATTAATGAAGCATTATTGAGTACCGTAAGCATTTTTTTTTTTCCATTTTGACGGAATTCTATAAGACAAGTAGACCTAACAATCCAAAAAGTTCTTTTTGACTTTTGATCGTGTTGAAAGCAATCCAACCCGCCAACCATAGACATTAGATCATGATGTTAATTAAAAATGTTGTAATTCGATGCTACCTTATCTCATTTGTCACTAGTACCACTAACCTGACCTATCAAGTTGAAATAAGTTGAGAAGAGTTGCCGAGTGATGACACAGCTATTTTGGACCTTTTGGTTATATTCAAGGACTATATCAATATACATTTAGGTCGCTATCTTCATGAAAGCAAAGATCATAGCTCTAAAGTCATAATAAATTGCCGCCCCAAACGTACAGAAACTAATAGACTTTATCAACATCTATTTCTTATTCTTGGGTAAAAGCCAGGGCCAAGCAAGTGGCAGCCATTGGCCATGGATGATGGACTGGCAAAGAATAACGGCGTATGATTTCCAAAGCTCATAAACAGCACACAAAAACTTGAAATCTAGCTCATGAACCTAAACCTGGTTCCAAAAAGGTTCGATAATATTAGAAAAAAAAATACTATTCCTGATTTGCGCATTTTCGGCACATAGATTATGTCAGCTTGTCAGCGAGTATTTGAAATTAGATCAATACCTTAGGCATAGAAATGATGAGCATCAGTATAAACGAGAAGAGAGCATTGGTAGAATGCACCGTAATTCTGTGGTACAAAGATGAAAGGAAGAAGAAGAAATCAACCACCAGCTGTTTATAAATGGATGATATTTGAGAAGCTCTTCACGTTTAGACTTTAGGTTCTACTTCATTGTACTTCAATATGTAATCTGCAGGAGCTTGGTGATTCATGCTACATGGCAAATTGAGATACGTGTGTAACATCACTACATCAAGGCAAGGATTCAGATCTGATGCTCCCACATTCTGTATTATCCATGTAAATCCTGGTGGTGCAAGCTAAAAGCTTGATGACAGAAAACTTGTAACCACTAGAATCATTTTTATTCTAGCGTTCTGCATACTTCAATCCCTTGGCCACAGAAGCCTTCAGATTAAGATTCATTTTCACTGCGCTTAATCTGCCAAAGCTCAAAATCATTTCCCCTATCATATTCCCTCACATATTGGGGAAATTCGTTTAAATCAATGCATTTACCCACAAAAACAGGAAAGGATTCACAGTCAAACTTCTGATGTTCTGCATCATCAATCACGTAGCAATATTGTAAGCTAACGTTGGCAAGTGAAAATTCATTATCATGGTAATGCTGCATTTTAAATGGTAATATACTTGCCTCTCTCCTCCATGATATAGCTTCTGAAATGTGAATAACCATTAGCCACAACATCAAGGTCATTGAGACTGAAGTTGTACCGCTTTTCCAGTGCCAAGTATAGTACCTGAAAGAGAGAAGTAAGCAGCGGTTGGTTACTTTACTGATATACAAGGAACTTGGGGAACTCATGGTTCTACAAAAAAACTCTCTATAGTGAAATTGATATAGTACCAATGGGCTTATAGCCTAGTGGGAGAACCATTGTACTTACAATATTGAGAGTAAGGGTTCAAGCCCTTATAGGGGTTATAAAAAAAAAAAAAAAAATTGATACAGTAGAAGGATAAAATATATAGGGTGATGGATAAATAGGGATATTTCCAATACTCCGTTGATTTTTTAGAATAATGGAATAAAAAATAAACTAAATCCACATTGATTCTAAGAATTCTCGTGAATCTAGATCAAGAAATAAAAAGAATAGAAATCAGACCAAGAGTTTATTCTAAGAAACAATCAATAATAAATAACCAAGACCTATTAGTAAATGCTACAAAAGACATATTAACTATAACTTATCCTAATTTGACTAGAAAACCTAGTTTAAGAAGATCCATACCTAAATGAGGAATACAATTCAAATAAGCAATACCTAAACAATAAAACTCTAGATAGGTAACCAAATTAAACTAGAATACAAATTAATTAAAATATTCCTAAATTATTGAAATTTGAATCTAAATAGGATTTCTTTAATTTCTTACTCTGCATCAGTTGGATGGACACAGCTGCTTGTTCTTGCTTCTGAAGCAAGGAATAAGGATCATGACTTATTAACTAGCTGTTTGGTTGATTCAAGTGGACATATGATATTGCTAATGCATTCATAGACAATATTTTCATACTTTAATAATGAATGAAGGCCATCAGACCATGTTGACCAGTACCTTTTTGGAGCCCAGTGGCATTAATCTCTTTAAAGTATGGAAAAATGCATCGGTTAGTTCATCACTGTAAATTACATCAGCAGCTAAAACCACAGAAGCTCTTTGGACTTCTTTGAGTTCTGATGATTTCCAAGAGTACCTGGATATAACCATCAAATGAACATGCATATGTTTCTAAATAGTTAGATATTCAAATATTTTGAATTCCAAGAGAAATAGTGAGTAAAAAGAAGAGAAATTAACACAACAACAATTCATGAACTTTCATTGGATTGTGAGCCAATCTAATGAGGAATCATATATCACCTTTCTTGAGATGCAGAACTGTTGCCCAAGCTGACTATAGGAGGCCAGGGATTCATCCAATTTAGTTCACGTACATGAACTGACCCCTGACGACTGAAAACTTCAGAATTAAGGTGAACATTCTTAGCACAGTTGTCAAGGATGTCATTGCCATGGTCTGCCAAGAATTTAAAGGCAAGGACAGTTTCATAAAGTTTTATATAATAAAAAATATTAAGCTACGATGTGAACTTAAGTTTTCAAGAATCAAATTGTTAAAAATGGTGGCCTAGTTTGAAGCCATCAAATTACCATGCGTGAATATAAACATTCTTCATGAAGTTTTCTATGCTGATTTAAAATAAGATCATGACAAGCGAATATTTCAAAATCATTTATGATGAAGACTTGAGAATGTGAAAGAAAAGATAAAAAAACATTGCCTTGAAATAAACATTAATATTTTTGAACTGTAAAGCAATGTGGACAACTTTTGCCAGAATATTTAGCTACCTCAATGACATTAAATTTAAGGGGTGGGGAAAAAAATCCAGCATTCGATTACGGCAAAATTAATGATAGAATCACAATCGCATTGTACCAGTTAGAAATACTGTCCGAGCAACACGCGAAAGCAAAATACCCACCAAACCTGGCAAAGAAAGCAAAATAAAATCTTGTTTACATGAGATCTAATAGTTTCTAGATATTAGTCTAATTGAAGAAAGGAAATGAAATAACTTATAAGGATCTTTGATATATTAGTGTTACCAGAATGAATTATTACCCACCAGTTATTTCTGTCATCTCAATGGGTATGAATTTACAAAATGTTCTAGCACCAAAAAGTAAAGTTAATGCACACATTACAAGGGAGCTATTATTCTTCTACTATATAATCAATTTGCAAAACCAACGCCACACTCTACAAAGCAGGTGCCTGCCACCAGGGCAATACCAGCCTTTAGCTAAGGCTTTAAAACTGAAAGTAGCTCAGTTAAACATCATCATTAACCATTATGCCATAATGCACGACTGAGATGCATCACAACAGGCACCAGAAACCAAGATACCTGTTCCAGCACCAAGTTCCAACGAAATGATTCCATTGAACTCAGATGAGGTGCACATCTTATGCATCACAAAATCGGATAACACCATTTCTGCTTTCCATACCTGAAACCAAAATGGTTGAGCATGTGGCTCAGGAAAATGTTGTAAATGAACTTTTATTACCTGCAAACCAACACTTGGAATTGATGATGTAATATTGTGCTGGATGGTCACGTTAAAACACCAAGTAGACTGTTCTGCTCAATTTAAGAAAATAGTAATGCAACTTTTGGTCATTTTACAGACAAGTGCTTAAGAAAATAATGTAAAACAAAATCAAACTTCTCCAATTTCCTCTTCTGTCATTGTTTCATAGAGCTAGTAAAAGACTAAGCTTGGAAAGGAGGAAATCGAAACCCACCGACCAGCAGACCAACCCTATTATACACGTATATCCACATAGACATATATAATCCATTAAGAAAAGACTTGCTACTTCCACTACTGCTTCATCTTCCTAAAACACATCTACTCAAAGCATAGACCTTTTCCTGGATATGATTAATGCTCTAACTTACAAGCAAGCTCTAGAGCAATCTGCGACTCAGTTAAAACACATGTTCAAGAAGGCAAATTTATGCTTATGTTAATTATACAAATCAAACTAAAATTTCCTCAGACGAAATGTACCGAGGTTGTTTTTCTGAAAGCACACACTTTTAGAAGATTACCGATTAAGAGCTTCTCAGTTTCAACTACTTCTGTATCTAGAAAAAAAAAAAAGGCTACAAAATGGACAAAAGCACTTTTCACTATCTGAAAGTGGGTTTTAACAGCACCAAAAGCCCTCCCAAATTACTCTAATGAAATAACCCATCTGTGTTAATCAAACATACATTATAAATTTTCATTGATAACCAAAGAAATGTAAACGAATTCAAGAGAAGAACTTACCGCTGCGTCTGGGCAAAACAAGATCGCCATCTTCATCCAAGGTTAGCACTTCGCGCACAGAAGCAGCTGCTTCAGCTTTAAATAGCTCGTTGTATCGACTGGGTTCAACTTCTAAATAACTTTAAATCAAAATTACTAAAATGAAACTTGCAATTAATTGAGCAACTAACAAAAGCCAACAAATTTTGATGGTACCAGAAGGAAGGGAGATGGTAAAGCGGGAAATGTGGGGTCCCGAGGAATGAGGTGGGCATCCTATGTGGACTTCACTCATCACCTCCGACGAATCTTCGCCGTCCATTTTCGCGGGTTTGTATTATGACGAATTTAGGATGACTTTATTGTTTGTGCGTTCTTTCTTTCCGCCGTCGATATTTGTCGATTGGTGAAACTGAAGATTAGTAAACGACACATCTTCGGTGTAAAAAATTAGATGACTTGGAAAATCAGTTAGACGATTTGTCGTAAATAGTTGCATGATATTTATGACAAATCGTCTATTTACAAAATTTTAAGACGGCAAGTCTTCTTTAAGAAAAATAGAGACTACATGTCGGCTGCATTCCAAATTTCATAACCAATGGAGAGAATTAATGAAGTTGTAAGGAATGCGCACTGAAAAACCATTCATTACCGTCTTTACTGATCTAAGTCATTACATATCAAAGGGGTTAGAATTTTTCCTTTACACGTATTTTTAATTGACGGAGAATTTACAACAGTCTTAAACCTTGATTCTGTCGAGGTGGATACTTGAAAAAAGCACTCCAACATCCAAATTAGTATTTATTTAGAAAAATAAACAAGATGAAGAAGATGAATTTTCACTATCTAGAGTGAGATGAAGAAGATAAATTTTCTCTCTCTAAGTAAACAGTGATATTTTGGCCAAGAGCCATTTTCTCATAGAGGTGGCCCCTATATATAGATAATGAGTGACATATAATTAGGGTTTTTGCTTGAGCTCTTGTCCTAAAGAAGCCGGCAGGTCTTTTTCCTCTTGATCGCTAACTCATAAGCAAAGCCGCCTTCGGCCCTTCGCTTAGTAAGCCCCTCCTCGAGCCTCTACTGAATTTCGCTCGCCCCGGTCTTTAGTAGCGTTGACTTTGTTAGCCTTTGGATGTTGTTTTGATGCTTTGGTTATGCTTGGTTGACTTTGTCAACTCGTTGCTAGTGTCGTTGACAAAGAAGAACATCCCCCCTCTTGTTGATAGAGAGCTTACTGCCCCGCCCTTTATAGTCGCTCCTGTTGTCATGGAAAAAGAGTTTGTTTTCTGTCAAAGAAGCATGCTTAACATAGCTTATAGCGTAAAGGCATTCGAGCCGCGTCTAAACTAAATTACGGGTAAGGCCAAGGCCCCGTACTCTTTCTTCTATAGATACATTATCCATTTCGGATATGGTATGAGGGAAGGAAAGTAAGATCTACCGATTGATTTGATATTAGATGAGCGGCCGTACTATGATCGTTCGGGAGACATGGCCCTACACGCTACACACAAGAATGAATTGTTATGCGGCCGGTAAACTCTTTTTACGGGTAGCCTATCAAATCATATCGTGTACCGCGATACGCACCTAAACATTAGACCAATTATGGCTAGCCCAACAGTTTCCAGAATGCCGTTGTCATGATGTTGAGCCAATTGGTCAAACGACGACTACTTCACATTAGTATTAGCCGCCTATCCCAGAATGAAATGAGATTAAATAGAAAGAATGCGAAGCGCTAGCAGTATAGGATCAGTTTTTTTGGGGGAATAAACTTGCTTCTTCTTCTTCACAAGCTTATCCTCGGCCCTGACCGGAACAAGCAGGTCTCGTACCCCATTTTCATTCCAGAGGTATTCGCATTGAAACTGAACCTTGTCTTTTTAATAATAGATAAACCACTCCTTTCTTATTGCTTTCTTTAGCTTTAAGAGCATACTCGTTTATAGATTCAAATGTGTATCTTTGGTTAAAGTGGCAAGCCACTCCACTACTAGTATAGAGGCCAGATAGAAGGTTGCTTCCTCTATATGTTCAGGCAAGAACATCTAGAAGCTAGCTTTTGTCTTGTAAGCAACCATGCCTATATAATAGAATTTTTCTTACTTTTGTGGTCTTACTTAAAGTAAGTAAGCAACCAGTTCCATTTCAAATGACATGGCTTTTTACTATTCTTTTCCAGAGAAAGTTGCTCATCTAGCCCAGTGGATCTATTACTGCAGTGCGATGCAGCTCAATTGTATGATGAATTCCTACGTGGACCAAAGCAATCAAAGGTTCGCCTCCATGATTTCATATATATTGAATCTTAATATCAGAATAGTTTATGTAGTCATGATTCAATTCAGGTCCTTACAATTATAAGCAAGCGAGGAATGAGTCCCTGCTAGTATTGGTTGGTCTTACTTTATCAGACATAAGATTGTGGCAAGCAAGAGAAACTCAAGTTAGTGTAAGAGTGAATCAAACTCTTCTTTAGACCAAAGAAACTTCCCTTTCGACTAGTTACCTGTATGGAATAAGGCCCATCCAAGCGTGGTTTTCGATTAGTATTAGAAAGAAATAGCTTACAAAGTCAGTCAGTGCCTTTGCATTCTTGTCATTCCTTCCTCGCCCATTTTCATTTTAAGTGTTTTGAGACTGAAGCCTGACCTTACTAGCTCAATGCTTACGATATCCAACAGCTTTCCAAAAAACTACTAAAGTGATCACCTCTTCTTGCTAGTATACGTAAGTCATAGCGAGAAGAATATAACATTGAACTTTTGAGAACAGAGAAACTATGTTAAAAGAAAATGAGTAGTCTTTCTTCTTTATATATTAAGCTTTAGCGCATAAGTGGGTGGTAGCCAAGGTTGAGCAAATCGTTTGTAATTGATATGATATCAAAAGGGGCTCCCACTCTCAGAATTGAATAAAAAACAGTTTCACATTTCAGTTTCGTAATTTATAATTGAATAAAGAATTTCAAAAATCTCGAAAATCTCAATAAAAGGAACATATGACAAGGAGACGCAATGAAATCAAACAATAGAAAGAATGGTTGGAAGATTAATGAATAAACCGCTTTCTCCCTTCTATCAAACAATCAAACCTTGGATGCCAACTATGGATTTCTCAATCTTTTTTTCTTTCACTTGCTTCTCTTCCTTCTGGCCAACCCCTTGTATCAATATGTTGTTTGTGGATTTCTAATAAAGAAAAGCCCCCTTATGCCATTTGATTAATTAAAGTTTCGCACTGCTTGCCACTCCCCAAGGCCAAGGATAGGTCAAATCGTCATTCCAAGATTTGTAGACTGATACATTTCTATTATGTTACCTAGCCGCAAAATTGTAGAAGACATCATGAGAACCCAAATTCAAAAACGGGGGTAGACCTTAACTCAGAGATCGTCGATCTTGAGGGTCACGTAAACGACATAATAAGAGAATTTGCCAATAAATTCCCGGACCTTGCTAGTAGTCTCGAAGAGGGGGTTGACTACTGAAATTGATCTTTCCAACTCTCTGTCTTCATGCCTCAAACACAAGATGTATCCACCCCACGAAGAAACAATCCATTTCCTTTCAATAGTCTCGTTCAATAAATTAGGGAATAAGCTCTTTTATTTCAGAATGGCAAGCCCATCTAGTCCAAAGATTGTGGGTAGGTTGGTATCTACTTCTCTCCTCTAGGTCAGCTGTGGTGCTAGGGTCAGTCGTTCAGGCAGATATGGAATATCCACTCAATAGTCCTCACCTCTGAACGGTTGATGCCCTTAAGTAACAATCTCGTTTAGACACCTTCGGTGGGTCTCTTTCTCAATTTCAAGGACCTGAAATGCGATTTTTACTTAAGTAAAACAATCCTCAATCTTGCCGCTCATCTGAAAGACAGGAGCGTATCAGAGAACTTTTGAAGTTTGAACCACCGGAAGAGAAGCCGAGTGTGATGGAAAGAATAAGCATAACATAAGAAAGAACATCTCCTATTTTTACAGCTCGGTTCAAGGTTTGATTCGTGCTCCGAAGGTTCCCATATTGGTTACTTACACTCAATGTCACCTAAGCTCCTTTACTATCTCTATAGCGTATAGCGCCCACACGCTTACTGGTCTCCGATAGTCCTCATCTTTATTTTCGGTCTATGGCTTCATGTCTTCTTTTTTATTAAAGAAAGAGCATTCCTTTCATCTACCCTAGGAAAAAGCACTTTCTTATCTTACGATATTTCTAGTTAAAAGTAAAAGAGCCCAAGACGCGCATCTACCAGATATGTCCTGTGAACCGAGCATCTCGATCACACACCACATCAGCCGGTATTCTCTAGACAAAGACAGCTATTCAGAAAAAAAAGACTACTCACTCCACTTCTGAGATCAGAGCAGATCTTTACTTAGGTTGGGGTTAGACTCCAGCTCCCTAATGGCTTAAGCCGTTGTTCCCATTTCCTTGCTGACCTATCATGCAAAAGGTACACCGTTAGAGTGAGTGTGCTTCCCAAGATATTTAGCGAAAAGGGCCTTGTCGACCACAGCTTGCTGACGACAAAAATGAAATTGCGTTGGACTTAGTTGGAAAGTTAGGTGCTCGGCATGCCCCTTGCTTGGAGATCCTATTCGTCATATTTACCGTTGTCCCCTGACTTCACTCTTTTAAGACTTGTATACTTTTTAAATAATTAGACGTGTCCCTGCTCCCCCGCTCGTAGGGCCTGGCTTGCTTCTCGTCTGAAAGAACCGCTCACTAGCCAACATGACTAGTGGGGCTCTATCTGGAGATATACTGAAAACTATGCCCTTCGAACCGAACGCAACGCCCATCTTCTAAATCAAAGATAAATGGGCTCGTTGGGAAGAACTAAAATATGATTCTCTTTATATTCAATATAAAAACTCTTTCTCATCTTTGTAGATCCTAGAGGAATAAATAGAAGATTCCAAAACTGGAATAGGAGACATAGATTCAAGCTTTGAGCGAGCGGTGCTTTCAAAAGGTAAACTGAACTTGACTTAAGGCAAAGGAACCGAGTGCAAAAAAAAAACAGTTAAGGCTTCAAACTACTAATGCTTCCTTAACTTACTGCCTTAAAAAGGAACAAGAAATATTAAGGCACCTACCACCTTGCATTACACCAAATCAGCAACAGGCCATAAAAAGGGCTCAGGAAGTCAACGTGACCGATGAGGATAGGCTGACTAATGTAGTGGAGTCAATCAAATATCTTAGAGATGTCAGCGAATTCGATAAGGAAACTGAATACGAGATATCCATCATAGTCACTATCGTCGTATTTGGCTAATTAACACGTTCAAAGGAATCAATGTTGGACTTATTGGATCCTTTGTAATTAATACGAGAACTGGCACTCCTTATCTTCTACTTGAGAGTCAGAAGAAAGTCTTGTCAACTGTGATCTCCTTATTCAAAAGGAATTGGGGAAGATTCCAATTCATATTTTCATCCTCAACCACAGCAGATCCAGTTGATTAAGTCGTTATGTCCATCGATACCCACCTGCTTGAAGTGCGGGTAAGGGCTCACCTGTTGATTGTGTCGTTGCATGCTTTTTCTTTTTGGTAGAGCCCCCACCTCCCACGGCTACAGCCAGCACTAGTTCATTCAGTCAATAAAGCTGCAGTCTGTTCTAATGATTATGCCATTGATTCGGTAGATGAAGGAAAAGGCGTGATGGTGAAAATGTGTTTAAGGTGCACCTTAATCGATGAATTGCGTTTTACCAGAGATATTTTTTTAGAAAGATTCTCTGTCTCCGTTGGATTAAAGATCTAAAAATATAAAGAATATAAATAAAGGCGCATACGCGAGAAGGAGTAGTGCTTCTCCTGTCGATTCATAGAAACTAGAACCAATCTGTTTTGTTCCACTTTGAAGCATGACCGGCACTGGTGCTCTTGCAACAGCCATCAACAGCAACGAGTGGCGTTATCAGATGAAGATTTCTGTTTTAGGTGATTCGGATGCAGATGCGCCTCTATCTTTGGATTCTGAGTTGAATACTTCCTTTATTATAAGCAGATTCCCCAGTGTCTGCATATGCGTCTGTTGATACGTCTTCGAATTTGGCTTTTGCTGATACTTTTCTTTCTCTAGTGGTAGCTACTTCTTTAGATTCGGTATCTGAAAGAGTTGAAGTTGAACAGGCGCACACACTAAAGGAAGCCTTCCGATTCGGAAGAGGCCTATTCCGCTGGTTCGGATTGGGAAAGAGCGGCCCTAGACTTTGGTTCTTAGGTAGGATGCCTACCTATGCTATGTATGATTCATCGGATTCTTCTTATGCTAATTCATTGGGTGATTTAACTTATTCGGCGTCTGAAACAATGCACTTGAATGCTTATTTATCTATTCTCATCCACCACCCTTCTCGAGATTTGAAAAACTACTCAGCGAACCAACCTTCTATTAATGGATGGGCGAATGACGGGGATTGAACTCGCGCGTCGTGGATTCACAATCCACTGCCGTGATCCACTTGGCTACATCCGCCTCTACCCCCACGCAGGTTTCAGTCTATGAGAGGTATAGCTTACTCACTCACATATCGACTGACACATAAGCACTTTATTTAAATTAAGTAATCTAGGTCCAAGATTAATCAATCTCAATGGGAAAAGCATGAGATTTCATTTTTTTTTTATCCAAAAGATATAGATTTCTTAAGCCTACCGTCTAGGTAAGATTGTGGGTAGGCTGATATATGCTTCTCTTCTTTAGGTCAGCTGTGGTGCTAGGGTCAGTCGTTCAGGCAGATATGAAATATCCACTCAATGGTCCTCACCTTCGGCTTAAGGTTAGAGTAAAAAAGAAAAGAATGTTGTAAAACAAGCATAAATAACCTTCCTTAAAGTGGTACCCAGGACTCAACCTCTTGTAAATAGGCATTCTAAGGTGAAACAGAAAAGAAAGGCTATCGACTGAAGCCCCATTCATGTGAGTCTTTCTATATTGCATTTCTTCTAAGCCTAGCTAGATTATCTTCATAATCTGGACAGATTCGCTCCCATTAGCAGGCATTTTATGTCTTTATATTGCTATTTGAAACGGACCTCCTCTCCGGCTCTTCGGATTCGTCATCTTCGGGTTCGCCAAGTTTCAATCTCTCTAGGGTAATGTACGAGCTGCTATTTCCTTTTGAAACTAGGATCACTTTCTGCCTTTATTTATGATTTTGCTTGAAAGCATGGGCTGATGAGACCGGTTGTAGAGAGATAGTTGAAGCCCGCCCATTAAGTGAGGCAATTGATCGAAACGCTAACGGTGAGGTGCCAACTCACTTTTTTTACCGTCCCTCAATTAATCAATGGGGCAAGTGGAGTTAATACGATATATAAAGATCGTTACTACAAACAATACTACACACTTGATCATGAAATATCGATTGCTTGTTGAACCCTGTAAATTGCGTGAAAGTAGGATACTCCAAATTCTTGGGTCCAAGAGTTTTATAAAACGTTCTTGGTGGAAAAAAATGTGAATGAAAGATCCCAAATTTTCTCCCATGAACTATTTATGTCAATAGATTAGTTCGATCCAAAACTTGAGATAATGGATGTAATCCGTAAAAAGAATTATAAGAGGTTGTTAATGGAGTTGAAGTTACCAAATTTTGAGGAGTTGGCATCAATTTATGCCTAATTGCTTCATATATAAGGTAAGTTTCCTTTGAAGTGGATACCTGAATGCCAAGTATAGCCCGTAATAATCTATTTTTCGGAGCATACAATGATTCTTTTGCCGCATGAGACGCTAATTTACCTACTAAAATATTGCTGGGATCTACCCAAGATCCCAGCATCACAATTCCATTTTTGTATAAATTGTAGAGTAACCAGGCTTCTAGATGTGGTATTTCATTAGTAATCCTTTCGGGACCTTGACTTGTCACATGAGTCTGAATTTCATATTTTCGTATGTGAAAAGAATTATAAATATCTCTATATATTATATGTTCGCTAATAAATACAGCATCCTTAAAATTGTAACCTTCTCATGTCAGGCTACTAATATTAATATGTTTTTCCCTAAAGCAAGTTCGCCGCCAACTGTAGCGGCACCATCCACTAAAACTTGTCAAAGGAATCAATGTTGAACTTATTGGATCCTTTGCAATTAATGCGAGAATTGGTTATTGGGGGTCTCTCAAAAGCCCGTTTTATGAAAAATAAAAAAAGTATGAATGTTTTATTTATCACCAAGTAAAGCATCCGTACTTTTTTTTTTTTAATTTTTCACAAAATGGGCTTTCTAGAGACCCTCAATAACCAATTCTCGCATTAATTACAAAGGATCTAATAAGTCCAACATTGATTCCTTCGATTAAGACCACCCTGCCAGCAGCAATTATCAGGCTTCTTTTATTCCTGGTATTCTGCATACTCCTCGAAATTCGAGAAGTTCTGACTGGGCTTACTGACCCGGGATCGGATCAGATTCCACAGTGGTTGCTTGAGATTTCGTAAAGGCATAGTAGTCATTCTCTGGCTTAAAATTGCACAGTGTAACTGCTTTCGTCCAGAAGAAGAAGGTGGTAATGTGTCTTGCTGGCTGCTGAACACTCTTAGTCAATCTGCCATGGGCCGGAACTACTCACAAGTAGGCCTAAGTGTGGCCATCTAGGAGTCAAGCTCGAGGGAAAGGTGCGAATCTCCGCCATCCTTGCTCAGGCTTTTGCATGATTGGGCGATGAGGGTTTTGTCTCATTTACCTGATGTGCTTTTCATCAGATGTTCTTTGCCTGAGTATATAGAGGAAACAACCTTTTATCTGGCCTTTATACTAGTAGTGGAGTGGCTTGCCACTTTCAATCAGAAAAGGGTCGACAAAGTTGAGTATGCAAGCAACCTCTTAGTTAGTGAGGAAGGCTGATGAACTAAAAAGTGCTAGTTCATCCTCGGCTTGGTGGTAACTAAGCTATACTCGAATCCCCAGAGAGATATTATTTCATCAATCGAGTCACAAGTATCTAACATATTCATACCTAACGATTTTTCACAAAGCGGTGATGAAAGCTGGCATCTTACTTAGACGGTAGGCTTAAGAGATTTACATCTTTTGGATAAAAAAATGAAATCTCGTGCTTTCCCATTGAGATTGATCAATCTTGGACCTAGATTACTCAATTTAAATAAAGTGCTCATGTGCCGGTCGATATGTGAGCGAGTAAGCTATACCTTTCGTAGACTGAAACCTGTGTGGGGGTAGGGGCAGATGTAGCCAAGTGGATCACGGCAGTGGATTGTGAATCTACCACGCGCGGGTTCAATCCCCGTCATTCGCCCATCCATAAAAAAATGGACCATCGAAGAAGTTACTTTTTTCAGTAGTTTGCCACGGGTCATTTTCCAGCGATGGATAAGCTTCAGGGGAATTTTTTCTTGGATGTTACCTCTTCAGAATAGCTTGAAAGTTATTTCATCTAGAATATTTTGGGTGTTATTTCCTCCAAAATAGGTTGGGTGTTATTTTTCTCCAGAATAATTTATTTTCATTTAGAAGAGTGGACACATAGCATAATGTGGTATCTTTAGAATATGCCACCTACACTACTCCCCCTGCAAGTGTATTTTCTTTAGAAAATACTTTAATTGGGATAGGAATTTTTGGTTTTTGTTTCAATGGCCACGTGACCATTTTGAAAGAAGTAAATTTGTCTTAGGCTTTTAAATATATTTGGAGAGGAATGTTATCAGTGAACTTTTCTCTTAGTTGACCTAGGGAAAAATGAACTAATTCCCCTAAACTAATCTTAAACTAAAGTTCCAAGATAAAATGTTGGTTCTTTGGATTTTTCTTCTAAACTAAAGTTCTAGGAAAGGATATTATTGTTCTTTGAATCAACTGAATTGATTCGTCTAAATTGAGGTTCCAATAGAAATTGTTTATCGTTCTTTAAATTGATATAACCAATTCTACTATATTTGTTCTTTGAACTGAAGCTCTAAGAGGGAATATCTTCCTCAATTTTTTTTTTTTGAGTTTTTCTTTAGCCTTTGTTTGCCCTGTTGGATATTTGCCTTTTTTTTTTCCTTGGTTTGGTCTTGTGCCCTTAGGTTTTTTTTTTTTTTTTTGTCTTGTTGGGTGTTGCCTTTCTCATAACCTAGGAAAAATGACTTATTCTGGAAGAATATTAAAAAAAATGACTTATTCTGGAAGAATATTACAAAAATTTTTCTTGTTGGCCTAGAAAAGTTTTTTCTAGTTATTGACTTTAGGAGAAGTAAACTATTTTTTAAAGGAACATTGTTTTGGAACTTTTAATACTTATCAATGTAAAAAAAAAAAAGTAAATTATTCCAAAATATTTTATTATGGAATTTTTCTTTCTATTGGCTTAAGAAAGTTTTCCCTAAGGAAATGTGATCTATTAGAAGAGAATACTAGTGGAAACTTTTCCTTCTTAGCCTACAGAGGTTTTTATTTTTTCTTTTTATTAGCCTTGGAAATTTTTTATTTTTTTTGCTTCTTCTCAACATGGGAAAAAGTATCTATTCTGAAGGAGTATTATTATGGACTTTTCTTCCTTCTTAGCTTAAAGGAAATTTTTCCTTTTTATTGGCCTCGAGAAAATAAGCTATTTTGGATAAGTTATTTTGAAGGAATATTGTTTGGGAATTTTTTCTTGTTACTGTAAGAAAAAGTGACATATTTCGAAAGAATATTAATACGAAATTTTTCCTGCTTAGCTTGAAGAGGTTTTTATTTTCCCTCTTTATTAGCCTAGGGAGAAGTGAGCTATTTCGAGTGAATATTATTATGGAACTTTTGTTCCTAGTTGGCCTAGAGAAAATTTTCTCTGTTTCTTGGCTTAGGAAAAATGAGTGATTCAGGAAAAATATTATTATAGTGTTTTTTCCACCTTCTTGAAATATGCAAGAATGGCCTTTTAATGGCTTAGTTTGCTCTTGTGGTCTTGGTTTCTATTTGCCTCGTTTTTCTCTTCACCTTTATTTTTCCTTAGTCTTTGTTTTTCCTTGCCATTGTTTGCCTTGTTGGACGTTTACCTTTTCTTGGCTTGCTCTTGTGCCCTTGGCTTTTGTTTGACTTGATTTTTCCTTAGCCTTTGTTGACTTTGGGAATTTCTGTCTCTTTAATGAGATATTACTTCCTTCTCAAACTAGTAACAATCCGATAGTTGTTATTAATGTTTAAAGGTAACTATTTTCCATATTAATGTTCCATGAGAATTTGAAATTTTTCTGATTGTTTTTTGTTAGCCTAAGGAAGTTTTTCCTCTTTGTTGCTACAGAAAAATTTTTCATAAGAATTTCACTTAAAGAAAAGTGTATACTCTCCGAAGGAATATTGTTATTCCTTTTTATTAATGTAAAGAAAAAGAAAACTATCCTTGAACAATGTTATTAGTGAACTTTTCCTCCTTGTTGGTTTAGGGAAAAGTGAACTATTTTCTAAAGCAATATTGGTATGAAACTTTTCCTCCTCATTGATCTAAGTAAGTTTTTCTTTTTTATTGGCCTACGAAAATGTAAATTATTTTCTGAATGAGTATTGTTATAAGGGATTTGCTACGTTACAGATTCTGTAACGTACGCCTCACTCAAAAATGGAAGATGGGTCCACTTGGGCCCACCCCTATCACTGACTTTGGGTAAGGCGTACGTTACAGAATCTGTAACGTAGCCATACCCTTGTTATAAAACTTTACCTTCACATTGGTCTGAGGAAGTTTTTTTTTTTTCTCTTTATTGACCTATAGAAATTGTTCCTTGTTATTGGCCTTAGGAAGTTTTTCCTTTCTTTACCTAAGAAAAAGTGAATTATTTTCTAAAGAAATATTGTTTTGGAATTTTTTCTTCTTATTGGCCTGAGAAACTTTTTTTTTTTCCTTTTGTTGGCGTACGAAAATTTTTCTTAATTATTGGTCTAGCGAAATTTTTCCTCTTTGTTGGCCTAAGGCAAAATGAACTATTTTCTCAAGGAATATTATTATGGAACTTTTCCTTTTCATTGGCTTAAGGAATTTTTTTTTTCCCTTCTATTGGCTTATGAAAATTGTTCCTTGTTGTTGGTTTACGAAAGTTTTTCCTACTCTTTAACATAAGAAAAAGTGATTTATTCCAGAGAAATATTATTATGCAACTTTTTTTTCTTTACTGGCCTAGCTAGGGAAGTTTTTCTTCTTTCTTGGCATCGAAAAATTTTTCCTCCTCTTTAACATAAGAAAAGTGACCTATTTCGAATGAATATTATCACAAAAATTTATTTCTTTACTGGTCTAGGAATATT
This sequence comes from Murraya koenigii, assembly GCA_025617385.1. Taxonomy (NCBI): domain Eukaryota; kingdom Viridiplantae; phylum Streptophyta; class Magnoliopsida; order Sapindales; family Rutaceae; genus Murraya; species Murraya koenigii. The sequence continues at coordinate 25,549,139 of CM046813.1, forward strand.
TTTTTTTAATTGGCCTAAGAAAATTTTTTCCTACTCTTTAACATAAGGAAAATTGACCTATTTTAGAAGAATATCATTACATAACTCTTTTCTCCTTACTGGCCTGGCTAGGGAAGGTTTTTTCCTTTATTAGCCTAGGAAAATTTTTCCTCTTCCTTGACATAAGAAAAGTGACCAGAGGAACATTATCATATACATTTGTCTCATTACTGGCTTAGGAAAATTTTTTCTACTCTTTTACACAAGGAAAATTGACCTATTCCAGAGGAATATTATTATGTAATTTTTTTCTCCTTGTTAGCCTGACTAAGGAAGTTTTTCTTCTTTATCGGCCTAGGAAAATTTTTCCTCCTCCTTGATATAAGAAAAGTGACCTATGAACATAATAATAGAGATTTGTCTCCTTATTGGCTTAGGGAATTTTTTTTTTCTTTAGTTGGCCTAGAGAAATTTATCTTTCATGTTGATGATGTATGAGATGATCATGAGCACTTATGAAACAATTATGAATATAGATTCTTGTGTGATGCATATAAATGAATGTTTATGCATGCAAATGCTTAATACTGTAATTTATGGGTCTTTTGGAATTATGTAATAGTTTTTACATTTTATATTCAATAACTTGAGAACATGAGATGTACATTATCAATTGAATCAATATTTTCAGGAGTTGAAATCATTCGTATAATTGTAGTAGCCAAAACAAAATGTTCATCATCTACAAATTGTTCATCTAAATTAGCATTTAGATTAGTCCAGAATTTGATTCAAATGGGCCTTAGTTTTTTCTCTAAGGGCCAATATAGTGGTATCATCTATTGTGGAAACAATATGAAAATTCTTTCTTAAGTCTCCTTAGGATTTTTTAAATTCTCTTCTATAGGCATTCTTAGAACCTCTGTTTCTTATCACTATTAGTTTCCTATGTGCTTTTCTGATTTATTCTGCGTGGATTCAGACCCTTTGTTTTAATGGGCCAATTTGCCTCTTCGCTTGCTTTTAATTTTTCTACGGTTGTTCCTCATCACTATCATTTTCCCTCTCATTCTTTTGTTTGCTCAAGAAGAGTTGTGCTAAAGCACTTATAAGCTCTTTTAGAATTATTATATGGGAATATGATCTATAAGCATTTAGATTAGTCTAGAATTTGATTCAAATAGACCTTAGCTTTTCTCTAAGGGCCAATATCGTGGCATTATCTACTAACGGAAGCCACCTATTAATTTTTTTTAAAGTTTCCTTAAGATCTTTTGAATTTCATTCGTAGTCATTCTTGGAACATTTGTTCCTCATCACTATTAGTTCCTTATATGAATTTTTAAGTTTGCTCTCTGTGAGTTCCGACCCTTTCTTTTAGCCTGTCAATTTATTTTTAATTTTTTCAGGGTTGTTCCTCATTACTATCATTTTTCCCCTTCCTTCTTTTAATTGCTCAAGAAGAGTTGTGCTAAAGCACTTATGAGCTCTTTTAGAATTATTATATGATAATATAATCTAATCTTTAAAAGCCTTTTGCTTAATCTCTTTTATTGTTATGAGGATGGAAAAAATAAGAGTATAGTTAACAGGATAGATAAATAAATAAAGGATAGAGAATAGGTAGTTTCCACTTCCTCCCAAAATCATCATCTAACATTACGAAATTTGTAAATAACTGAAAGGTAAATGTGGAAATGTAAAGGCTAGATATATAAAGATAATTTTTAGTTGCATAATATGTAAGGAAAGTTATATTAGTCCACATAAGCATAATACTCTTTTATTTATTCCCTATCAGGAGGTGAATATTTGGGTTTTCCATAGCCTCACTGGTGGGCAAGTCAAGTAAAGTCAAGAGTGAGCTAAGAAATTGGAAAATAAAATGTGTTAATATGTTATATGCGAAATCATAGTTGTTATATTAGGACATAGAGTTATGTTAATCCAAGTCGGCTTAATACCCTTCATACATTCCTCTTGATAAGATAAATGCTTAGGTTTCTTTTAGCTTCACTCATGAAAAAAGTAACGAAGTACTTTAGAATAAATAAAGTGGCAGGACTGTAAATAAGTCAGTATAGTTGTCAGGAATTAACATAATTAAAAATAAAATGACTATAAAATAGAATAAAGTATAAACGAGGTTTGGGTTTAGTTTTAGAGATTATTTTAACTCTTGTTGACCATCTTGGCTTTCTACCATTTTGTCAAAGTTATGCGTTGACCAAATGGGTTTTTGTCAATTTCTTTATTCTTTATTTCCAGCAGCTCATTTATAGGAGGGACCTCCATTTTTTAGTTTAAATTTTTAGTTTTTTTTGCCTTGTTAAACATGTTTGAGATCTGGATCTCATACATAAACCTATTTTAACCGAACATATGTGAGTATTTACCTCTTGTTACAACAATATACAACCAAATATAATCTAAAAAGTGTAGAGTGGTGATTACGAAGGTTTTAGTGAGAGAAAATAGGTTTAAACTTGCAAGGTCCCTACAAACGGTGCCAATAAAGCGATTAAAATTTTTCTTTCACACGTATTTGTGGTTGATGGAGAACTTGTAACGCTCTTAGACCTAGATTCTAGTGAGGTGAGTACCTGAAAAAGGTATTCTGACGCCCAAATTAGTGCTTGCTTAGATAAAAAAAAAAAAAACAAGATGAAGAAGTGAATTTTCTCTCTCTTGAGTGAATAGTGATATTTTGGCCAATTGTCCCTTTCTCATAGAGGTAGCCCATATTTATAGATAATGGGTGATATATAATTAGGGTTTTACTTGGGCTCTTGTCCTAATAATAAGTGTCTCTCATCATTATTGTGCACGTAGATGTAAATTAGATAGTAGGGAAACAAACATATTTATTTCGAACCTATGCATTTCCTTACTCTTATAACTCCAAGCATAGTTTCCTCGTACCAATGGATCTCGGAACTAATTCCTCTTCCTGCCATCTTTATGACCTCTGGGGAAATTTTTCCTTGGATATTGCCCCTCTGAAATAGCTTGAGAGTTATTTCCTCTAGAATAATTTGAGTGTTAGTTCCTCCGGAATATGTTGGGGGTTATTTTTCCCTGAAATAATTTATTTTTATTTAGAAGAGTGGACACGAGGCATAATATGGTGCCTTTGAAATATAGCAATATATGTTTCAAAATAACCACTTAATATTCTTTTTTCTTCACTGTGTATCTTAAAATAAAATTGAAATACTATAATGATTTCTATAAAATAGGAGTGGAAATTTTTGAACAAATTTAATGAATAAAAAAATATTTAACGACCTTCAAAGATCAAATAAAACATTTAATGTGTCCACACCAGATAACATAAAAAAATTCATGAACATTATGTTAAGATTATACTCAAAGGAATGAATAAATGCATGATACGTCTATGAGAAATGCATACAAATTTCATATACTTATGATTCTATAAGTGATTGAGCACTCCTGAATTCATTAACAGCCTATATTAATTGTTTGGTTAAACAAACTAGTAATAGGTTTGATGTATATTGTATTCAATGTTTCTTTTTACAAGTGCTCATCTAGACCAGTAGATGGTATGAAACAGTGCAACAGAACATGTACAGAGATGTGTTAATAAGAATTGAAAGAAGATTAAGAGTAGAAATGAATAGAATGCAGTACTTCCTAGTTCCAAAGCTCTTAATGCTGTCTTCTTTTACTTTCCCCTAAGTGCTGCAAGCCGAGCAGCCAAGTCATCATAATCAGGAAGCTTAGGATGAACATGGCCAACCCCGTGAACCATCTCCGGCTGCATCGACTTGGCTCGGTTATGCCCTCTCGTTCCTTCATTTCCAGCAGATGATTCTGATGGGATAGACGTTGTTCTTGCTGTTTGATGAGGCAACTCTGATCTTGCATTTCTGTGCCTTCTTCCTCCAATTGTGTCATCACTTCCATTTCCCATAGAAGGATGCGCATTTACTCTTGCATGTCTGTGCCTTGTGGCTCTGACGGTGTCATCACTTTCTTTCCCTGGATGATGGTTTAAACTCTCTTTTGCTTTGCTTGATTCATGGGGTTGCTTTTTCTTACTGTAATGCATCAAAAGATTATCCAATTTCTTCTCCTCTTCGTCACTTTGATCCTCATCATAGTTATTGAGTATGGATTCCATATGTTGTCTTGCCTTCTCTGCTTTCTCTGCATTTTCCTCACTTCCATTGTTAACAATTTCACGACCTGGTGGTGGTTTCAAGGTGCTTTTCCTTGCTGATGTTGGCTCGTTAATTACAGGATCATGAAGATTATTTTTCTCAGCATTCCTTCTGACATAAGGTGGAGCGATAGATCCATAGAAAGGGGGCTTCCTGCTATCCACTTCCTCCTCCGAAAAGCTTTCAACTGAACTTGAACTAGTTTGTTGGCTATCATGGCTGGTGCTGTTTCTTCTGTTGTTGCCATACTCTTCATCCTCACTACTACTAGGAATATTGTATCTATCATCAGGGACACCCTTCCTTCCACGATATCTTAAGTCCTTTTCATTTCTTTTTGGCTCATCGTAGTCCCTCAAGCTACTCATGTTGTTCCCCCTATTGTGGCCATCTCTTTCTGGCAAAGCACCATCTTTTCTTTTGTGCCGGTTGGATCCATGATCCTCTGCATCATAGGAAGATCCGCGCTTAGGCTTTTCATTCGAGTTACTCATTCTATTCCCCCTATCATGACCAACTCCCTCCAGCAAAGCATCATCCTTTCCTCTGTGCCAGTTGAATCTATCATCCTCTGCATCTTTGGAAGATCTCTGCTTATGCTTTTCCTGCAGAATATTCATCCATGTTGCAAGCATATTAGCGTAAGGAAGATAAATTTTAAAAGCACGATCAGTTACAGCATTACACAAGCTGAATCTGAGGTAAGTTTTAGTATCCAAGCAGAACAACTGGAGACATAGGATGCTTGAAAATTAAAACTGTATTCAACAAGCTTACACTTAAGCTGGGACTTTTGTTGCTTGTACAGAATAAATTACTTTGTCTAAAAGCGACTTATCATAACATCTCTATGCCTTTAATTAATCCAGCAAAGGATTCAGAAATTTTCATCTTAGAGAAGTTTGGGGACTAAAGCAAGCAGAGCTACTGTTCATATTAAACTATTCACTACATTATACTCCCCAATTTCAAGTTGATTTCAGATTTCTATCCTGTATTAAGATAGACTAATTTAAGTCAATGACGGGAAGCTTACTTGTGCAGGTGGTGGTGGTTTAAACATTTTCTGTTCCAAAGACACAGGATCAAATGCTAGGGAGTATTCTTGTGCTATATCTTGCAGTAACTGAAGCTTCTTCTCCTTTGAGGGAGGGCCTGACCTTAACTTCTCAGCAAACTACATAAAAGTAATTCACCAGTCAGTGCTAAAAACAAGATCCTAAGCAGAAAAAAGATCTAACTGTTAAGAGGGAAGCCATGAATTCTCACCTCTTTATTGAGGAAAGGCTCGAGGGAATTCCCATATCTCTCAGTAAATACAGTTCTGAGTTCACGTAGTTCTGGCATGTCGGCAAATCTTGCTGCAGCGTGCATCAAAGATTGTGCAGCTTCTTTGCACTCATTAGGACATTCCCTGAAATATAATAGAATTCAAATTAGATGATATGAGAAACCCAGATACGCAGTTGAGGCAAAAGGTATTCAAAGTAAGAAGCAAAGAATTCAGTTGAACATAAAAACGCAGAATTTGTCTACAGCCTAATATAGATGTTCAACAATATGAAAAAATCATAATCAGTTGCAATTGACTGGTCTTTGGATTTCTTTAGGGTTTCCTTCATTTCACTATAATACACATTTCAACAAATCAACTAAAGGCAGAAAAATTTTCTTCTGAAATGTATGCATGCATGTATACATCTTTGTACATTTTAACCCATGGCTTCTGAACCATGCTTCAGTGAACGGAGGTGAGGGTTAATATTATGAGATGCCGGAATGAAGTATGATAGTTCTCAAAAATGGAAGGATGCCATTCCATAGTAAGTTGGATAGTCACTAAACCTTTGACTTTCCATGGCTGCAAGCTTGCCTACAATACATCCAACACACTGCTCTATGAAATTGTAACAAGACGACATGTTTAGCTCTACCAGAAGCCCTTCAGCCTGTTTCACCATCCATAAGAAATAAATAAGTATTTAGCATGTGTCCTATATAATACAGAGGCAAAATTATATTTCTTTTATGCCGAATATCAACTTTTAACTGTGTTATAGTTCCTAACACAGCTAAAAAACATCGTACAATTATATAAATACACAAAACAGTACAAGCATTTTAAATCATTAGCTTATCTCATCATGTAATTAGCTTGTCAAACAAATTAAATTAGGAAAAAGTAAATAACAGGGTATGATTTTATAGATACACAACACAGTATAAGCATTTTAAATCATTTGCTTATCTCATCTTGTAACTAGCTTGTCAAACAAATTAAATTAGGAAAAAGCTTTTCCATACAGAGTTAATATTATTTGCGTCACAAAGTGGCCCAGTTTTATATCTCATACGAGTGTGTGAAGAAACGTACATCAAAATAAATTGCAAAACATGCATCAAAATAAATTGCACAGACCTGTCTGGAAACAAAGGAATGACAACTCTGGATAAAAAATGCCAATGCCAAGCACAGTAACAATCAGGTGTAATAAAAAAAACATGTTGATTAAAACAAAAAGAATATGTCTCCAGAGCAAATGAAACCTATTGTGGCAGCCCTGGAACAGACAATCAAGCACCTCCTTTTAGGGGGCATATTTTTGGGAACAACATATGAAGGAACCACAAACTCCAGGAGAGGTAAAATCTTCCATAACAAAATAACTATCCGAAAACAAATTCTCATGATTGTCATGACTAAATCACATGGACGAAATCAAAAAATACAGTTCATAGCAGTGCCATAAATAGAAATAAATGAAAGAAGCAAGTGAATTTGAAGGCAGCAGAATACAAGCATGCATGTTGAGATATGACATAAAGGACCTAGGAAAAGTTATTTTGCTGGTGTAAGAACAAGCAAACTGTAACGGTGCCATGTGAGTTAATTAGAGAGAAGTACAAAATTTATTGAAAAGTCATGTTATCTCAGCAGAAGCAAACAACAGCTAGATTCCATATCTTATTAGAATAGAAACTTCAAGTTGCATATTAAATATAAAAAAAAATGTTGATAAAGTTTCATCACTTTCTGATTATTAAAACGGAAGATGAAAATGACCCCAAAAAATTAAAAAAAAAAAAAAACAGCTAATTACAATACGAGGCTTGGTAAAGGACTACAAAAGTGAAAGATAAGAAAATTATAAAAAAATCAGCTTGATGTATTAACCATATTATGCCATTCATAAATATTAATAAAAATCAGAAATAAAGAGAAAAAAAATCATGAGGCAGAGCATGGAATTAACAAAGACTGAGAATTCAACCATGGACCAATATTTCTTCAAAATTTAATAAAATATTAGACATACAGAAGCAACAATCATACAAATAAATCACAAATCACACCAAAATGAAAGATAAAAAATTACCCTGCCATAAGCATTAACATAAAGGCCATTCCTGAGAAGCTCAGCAATATCATTCTTCAAGTACTTATAAACTGCATTCCTCTTCTTTATAATTGTTTCCACTCTTGTCTTCAAAAGCTTCAACAAATGTTTACTGCAAAATAAAAATTAAAAAATATGAGAAACAAAAAAACAGAATCCAAGCGATGAACAAAACCAAAAAGAAGGCCAATTTAGGGTTTATCTTTTGAACATACATTTTCTTGTAGAATTTTGATCTCCCCACGTCGAACATGTTGGCAGTCTCTTGATAAAAATGGGAAAAAAATGAACAGAAAAATTTGGTTAAAAAACAGAGCAAAAAGATTAAGTTTTGGGGTTAAAAAAGGTGACTTTTTGGTATAAGGAATCAAGTAACATGAAGAATGTGCATTAAAAGAAATCAAAAATGCTAAGAAACGAAGGTTTTGTTGAAGAGATAAAAGCCAAGAATCAAAGTAATGAAAAGGCAACTAAGGAGAAGTAAAGAAAAATGGGTGTTTAGTTTTTGGCTGGTCGAATGAAAAATAAAAAATGGGTACTTGAAAAATAGAATGAGAGGCTTAAAGGGTACGCTAAAAATAGATTCGAGGAATATGAAGGGGGAGAGGAACTTGAGAGGTTACAGAGGAAGAGAGAGAGAGACAGGGGCTTTGCATTTTTGTGTGTATATATATGTAGAGAGAGAGAGAGAGAGAGTCAATGAAGAGCTCAAAAAGAGAGGAATGAAAGCTGACGGGGGGAAGATAGAGATTGCCACGTGGGACTCCCTATTCTCTCTCTTCTTCCGCACGCATAAACTCATTTAACTGCGCGCGTTTTTTATTTGGACCTTTTAGGTCGTAACCGTAATCATGATTTTACGATAATACCCCGGTGTTTATTGTAGTGATTAATGATGTACAAAGTGCATTTTAATGAAAATTTCTTCTGCGGTTTTGGAATTTTTTTAGTAATTATATTAGTGGTTTATGATATTTGTATCATAAGAAAGCACTAGATGAAGATTATGAACTTTTTAATCCTAAGTATTTGAGTGATTTTTACATAATTATCTTTGATTGTTTATCCGAATTCGAATTCTAAAAAATATAGACTAAAACTCTATTTGAGTTTAGAGTTTTTTTTTTAAATTTCTTCAAGCAATTATTATGTTTTTATCTAATTCTTATAATTATTCGCACTAAACTACACTACTTTCTGTCGGAAGAACTAAACTAAAGTGTATATATTTTCATTTTTCTCGGTCAAAGGCTTCTCTTCTAGTTATAAAATTGCGTGAAAAATATTTCCACGTACACCATCAATCAGGGTATTTTAGGGATTAAACTGTCTTCGACTTACAAAGCATACCGAAAAGTATTAGACAGTGTATAAACCGCGGGAAACAAAAGGGTTAAGCCGGTAGATTTTGCTTCATAATTTTGGGGATTGAATAGATCTGCATGTGCTTTTGTGCTCACTCACATTTTTGTTAAGTAGTTATTAATTAAGTTGTCAATTAAGAAAAAATCACTAAGAATTTTTATATCTTCTAAGACCCTTCAAATCTCCAATTTAGTATTTACAGTATGTATGGCCCAATTTGGGTCTTTGTGATTTTTTTTTTTTCTCTTTAAAGATTTTGTGATGAAGATGAAAAATGAATCATATGTGTGGAGTGACGGTGGAGTTTGGATTATGTACCGATTTTGAGGGTTTGAACTGCATTTTTGTAGCAACAATTTTTATTACGCAAGTGAAAGGCTTTTTATTAGTGAAGTATTCGTGACGAAGTGAAACACAAATAACTTTTGATACATAGAGTTGGGAACTCGGGATAATTCATCAATGTTAATTTGGAAAATTAAAAAATAAAATTAGGTTGCAAAATTTTGACAAATATATAAAAAGATTAAAATGTTAAGGTAGTTATAAAACAACTTATTTATTCTTTTCATGTTTTTGGTTAAAATTTTGTAACCCAATTTTTTTTTTAATCTAAATAACATTTTTTTTCGATTTTCAAGTAAATTAAAAAGGTCGTTATTTTAACATACAATATGGTTAATTAAACGCTTATTGGTTCAGTTTTTGCATGCTAATCGAAGCTATTAGCCAGAAGTCTTCCTAATAATATATTAGGTTTTAGTAACCCATTATTAAGTACAGAAGGAAAATAAAGAAAATACAAAGTGAAAATTAGCATATACAGAAAAGAGTAGACTCAAGTGAATTATTAAAAAAAAAGAAAAAAACAGAACAAAATTTGATGGATTCTAGATTTAAGGCCAATTTAATTAGGAACAATCTTGACTTTTTTTTAATGAATAAAAAAAAAAGTAAAAAAGCATCAAATTTATTCATGTTTGCGAGGGTAAAACTCCCTAAATTTTAGTGATAACTTATAAGGCAGCAAAAAATGACAGCCGAATGAAAGGCAACCCGTTCGTAGCTGGCCAAGTTTAAAGGCATGGCCTGCATGAAATTTACAAAAATGACAACAATGTCCCGGCGACAGGTCAAAGGGACAAAGATTATAGGCTGAATAGTTAATTACACTTTTCGTTCGTTCTTAACTTTTGGAATTTACAATTAAGGGTAATGTTCAATAGTGTGTGTGCGCGCGTGTTTTTAGTCGCCTAACACATTAAACCCAAGATTCTTCAATCATTCAAATCTCAATCCCATTTTTTAAATCAAAAGTATTTTTATATGAAAGATCCCCGTTTTGAGAATAATCTTGCAAATGACTTGGCAAAGCTTGCTCGCTTGCTTGCACCAATATACCGCATATCCCACACTAAAAGAATAAAGATCGTGATAAAAATTTCTCAGAACTTGCGTCCATTTCAGGCTGGAATATGATATAAAGGAAGCACCACTTTTTAGTTACTTGTCATATCCATATATTACTTGTGATTTGAGAAAGCAAGTGAATCACAATAAGCAGCAGCCTCCACGACTGGTCACAAAAGCTGGCCTAATAGGACACAGCTGTGAGGAACATATAGTAAGGCTCCGCGTGTTACTTTGTTGCCAAGCATTTGATTCTAATTTTCTCTTTTTTAAAAAAAAAAAAAACAAAAAAATGTGATGCCAGTTGTTGTTTCAACTTTCAAGTTTGAAAAGTGTTGAATCTTTCCAGTATAAATATAATTGATTAATTTCAGCCTCTAATAAGGTTAATTTGTTTAACTTTAAAATAAAGCAGCCAATCATTTGTAAAATGGATCCCTTAATTTTTGCATATATATTAGGCTTTGAAAAAGTTTGACTCGTTTGCGTGTTTTCTTAATCATTTTATGCATTTGGTTGTACAGTTTCTTCCAACAAATCTTTCAGGACTTTCTTAATTAAAAACCATGAAGAAGTTTTTTTTTTCTTTTTTTAAATTATTGAGTAGCCTTATTTTTAAGTCTTTATTGATGTCATAAAGAATTTAGTACAGTAGTGTAGCACTACTAGTGCCAATATTATAATTTGAGAAAAAAAGGTGAATTCCTACTGTTTGATAAAACTAATTGAAATTCTTTTGATGTTTTAAAATACATTTAAATATTTAAGTATCAACTTTTTTATTAATTTTATTATTTTACACTTGGTGGTTGTTTGATGTTGGGATATGAATAACCTTTAATTAAGTAATTAATTAAAAAAATTAGTCATAATTAATTGAAAATGAAATTAAAAATTATGGAAAAAGTCAGGTAATTGTCATATATGTATTTTTCAATTAATTTCGCATTTAGTATTTCAATCAATTATAAAAAAGTTCTCGGAATTATTTGAAAAATTGTGGCAATCTCTTACTTTTACCCATAATTTTTTTTAATTTTTAAAATTAATTAAATAATTAAAGGCATTTGTATTCTCAAAATCAAACAATCACCAAAGGTAAACTTTTAAGATCAGTGAAAAAAATTGACATTCAAAAGATTTGGATGTGTTCTAAAATTACATCAAGGGAGATTTTGATTAGTTTTATCAAATAAGAGGGGCTTCAATCCTTTTCCCATTATAATTTAGGCTAATTATTAATCAAGCAAAATGCTTGCACAACTACTCTCTTATTTTGTTAGTTGGTCATAAGAGGATATTAAACTTAAGTTTTCAAGATTCTACATGTAACATATGGATTATAAAATTAAAAAGAAAAAATTAATCAGAAAGAATCAATTTAACTAGGTATGCACATTCGAACATGGCATTTGATCAATATTATAACTTCTTGAACTGTAGAAGTGGTTGAGATACAGTTTCTATAGGTCACACGAAGTTTGATATATAGCTAGTCTTGACTTGTTAATATGTGTCTTAGCCAGTGTCTTAATAAATAAATAGATAATATATCATAGTGAATTAGTAGCCCTTTGATAGTTGTTGGGCTCATGGGGACCATTGTATCATTAAGCTTGATTTGCAATATGACATGTTCAATAAATTAATTATCATTCTCCATTAAAATTTGAGAATAGATTAAGAAATTAAAGAAAATTTTGTACTCTCTTACGTTCTAGTTAGAAGAAAGTCAAGTGTGCAATTTTGAAAATCCGTAAAGAGACAGAATATTCAATGTGTCAAGAGTTTGAGCATTGAGATAAACACAATGAGGCATGTGATGAAAAAAAAAAAAAAATTGTCATCAAATACTGATAATTATTAAGACAAAATTAAATTCCAACTTTTAATCTAGACCAATCATTTATATTAACTCTTTTTTTTATTATTTATTTCTCATTCGTGCTTATTGAAATTGTTTTGATATATACCAACCTTAAATGAAGTATTTTTTTAAAAAATATTAAGCTCAGATCGGGCGAATCCTAACCAATTGCAACTTATTATTATCCTTATTTTGTTGAATTCAATAGATTTTGTGGAGACAAAAGGTTAAAAGCAACAAAGAACAGTATTTGGACACCTTCATTCTCGTATGATCACGTGATCGATCGAAACCCAAGTGCATATAAAAAGAATTAAATTCAAGAGCAGCTGGCAATGAGTTGGTAGAGAACAGATTAAAAGGCTAAAAATTGGTAAAAGATGAGTTGGATATGGTCAGCCTTGTGGGGTTGGGTGTTGCTATATCTGTTAATTATAAAGTCTTGGAGTTTGCTTGAAAATGAAGTTGTTGATATCTTGTATGGGGGATGCACGAATAACAACTATATCTAGCGACCCCGCAATTTGGCAAAGTCAACCTCAAATATTCCACAACAATAATTGCTTTTGATGTGGTTGATGAGATTCATCAATAACTCAATATCCAAAACCTTTTTCTTGGAGAACAAATATTTTATTTAGGGCACCCAAAAAACAATTTTTTTTTTTAAAATTATCATATTAGAAGCTTTGTAAGTAGCCTAATATATTATGTGAAAACATATTTACGAATTAATGTTTGCACTTTTCAAAGTTTAGGTTGAAACAATGTGTTGTACAATTTTGTTTTGATGTGTTTTATTATAAAACAATGTTGTATTGAGCAATATTAAGTTTATTATTATATTTTGTATCAAACCAGTGTGATATTAAACCATGAAGGGTGAAATTAAGATACAAAAATGGAATAGGGAAAAATAAAAGGAGATTGTTAATTTTTCTCTTAGTATATTCAATATGTACCATTTATTCTTTCATTATTTTTTTAATAGCCAATAACCCCATGACCGTATAAGTTTACAATATTACATTTATTTTTAAATATACTTTTATTTAAATCACATGAATAAAAATTAAAATAAAAAAATTAAGATTAAAAATAAGAAATATATGTTTTGATAAAAAAATTAATAATAAAATATTTTCCTATATTTTTTATTTTATAAAAATTTTCTTATGATAAATATATAAGAAAATTATTATAAAATGATACAAAATATAAAAAAATTATTATAAAAACTTGAATGATAAATAAAAAATTATTATAAAATAAATAATAAAATTTTTCTTGTGCTTTTTACATTTAAATTTTAAATATTTCAAAATATTTATTATAAGAAAATGTTTATAAAATAAAAAAAGAAAAATATATTGTATTAATTTTTTTGTTCACAATAAAACATATATTTCCTTTTTTTAATATTAATTTTTATTTTAATTTCTATTTATGTGATTTATTTAATTTATAATAAATATGAATAAAAATATATTTGAAAATAAGGGTAACATTGTAAATTTATACTATCAGGAGGGTTATTGGCTATTAAAAAAAATAACAAGAAGATAAATAATATATATTAAATATAATAAGGGAAAATTGACAATCTCCCAAAAATAAAAAATATTTTGATGATATGATATGAGTTTAGGACAATAAAATTAGACTAGAAGTTAATTGACCTACTGTTTGAATTTTAACTAATTATAACAACTAATTAATTACATCAACTTACTTGTATAATTATGAAAAATTTGCATGGCTGTGGCTTGTTGCTTTGATATTTTTGATTCTTATAAATGATAATGACGTATAAAGAATGAAAATAAATGATCCAATGCTAATTTTAATGTTAAAATTAATTGAGACAGCCAAGCCTTCATGTGACTTGTCGCTCTCAATTTCTTGTAAGACTCGTCGCTTGAAATTGTGCATGAACAATAAGACAATCCTGGAAAGCCCATTTCTCATTCCTTTATTTTTAAGGGCATCATATTACATGTCGTGCTTGTTGATGCAGTTTTTTCCGCGTGTCTCAGCGGTCGCTCGAATCTCGAACAATGCCTCAAGCAGACTCGAGCGGGACTCATGCGAACCTTCTGCTCGCGGATTCAAACAGTGCCTCGATCCTTCTGCTCGCGAATAGCTCGATCTCGAGCAGGATTACCCCATTCGTCCTGTTCACTGTCTTTTCGAGCGGAGATCTCCGTCCTGTACTCACGAAAGCAGGTCGAGGTCGCCGGGCGTGTTCCGTGAAAACCCTCCGACGCTCAAGTCAGTAATCGAGTTGTTCTTTTTGATATCTCCCTTAGTGAAGGAGACCGGAAAGATGAAAGGAGTATTATTTCGCCCTTCCTTTTTGGATAAGTATGATGTTTTTTAAGAAAGTTCAGATAAGAGAAATTAGAAAAGAACCTGTATCAGCTTACGGATTCTTTCTGAACCAGATTTTCCAACCCTTTGTGAATTAGAAATGCCAACCTCTGTAACGTCCCCTTCGTTTCCTTTTATACTTCATTTTTCCCGCTCTTTCCATTTCCAAGCTGTCCACTCCCACGTTAATGGTATCTGGGTCCCTCGGCGGTAGGGATTGGCGGAATATTCACTAGGGATGAGCGGTCGTCCCTTAACCCGATTCACGTGGCGGATCACCATGTCGGGCAAGTGCGCTAGGAATTATGACACCTTGGAGGTATGTGCTGGCCACGCCAACGAGTATCACCATCACACCATGTGGGACCCTGGTCAAACATTAAAAGGTGTGCCGGGATTCTGAGAAAACGGATCGGGTTGCCCTGGACCGGGTCTTACATTCCCTTCGTCCCATGACTGGCGCAACCCAGTTGTGCTCGGGGACGTACATTCTGCGAGCAGGAAAGGAGTGCTCAGCTCTCGACCTTGACCATCTTTGACCTGAGGAGACGACCTCGAGCAGGCAATGGTGTGCTCAGTTCTCGACCTCGACCATCTTTGAAGTGGTGGACGACCTCGAGTAGGTAGGAGTGCTTAGCTCTCGACCTTGACCAGCTTTGACCTGGGACGACCTCGAGCTGGCTAAGGAGTGCCTAGCTCTCGACCTTGACCAGCTTTGACCTGGAGAGGTGCTCGGGCTAAGCTTTCCTCGGGGTGTTTTATTCAAACTTGAAGGACTTTGAGGGCGCGTCCGATATTACCCAAACAGTGCTCATAACTGAAAGCAAATTAATGAGAAGTGTTCGAGCAAAAGATTGCATAAAGTAGGGATTTTATGAACAACCAACCAAACCAAAGAAAGTGGATACCATACATGTCCCTCTCAAATTTGTCATTTCACAACGGAATCAAAATCCAACATTTGTCATTTCACTCAAATTAATGGAACGAATTCTTCCTAATTCGTAGGAAAACACCCATTAATTAGATGTTAAATAGATTATTACATACTTTTAGCAATCCATATCATATCATATAAATTAATTAAAAGATGCACTGCATTAAATTAAATAGTTTAAAACTTGTGTTCGATTACAATGCCCTAAAGTATCGTGCCTCACAATTTAGACATTTCAGATGGTCAGAAAATTAATAAAAATCAATAAAATATAATCAATCTAATAGTATATAAACTGTAAAATATGAGGCGCCTGTCACTATCTCGATACTAATATTTTTTAAAAAATTATATTACAGTCTATTATTTATAATAAAAAAGTATACCAAAATTTCTTTGATCAAAGCCTTGATGGAGCAACTCAGATTTCTCAGCCCAAAACAGGTTACTTCTAAAAGTGAAACCTCCATTCAATAAGAGTCGAAACTTGTCAATGTTGAAGTTATAATTTGAGGTTAGAACTAAATTAGATCAAACCCCCTGTTTAATATCGCACCTGATCGACATGCCCTTATTGGGTTCTGAAATTACATTAGCTCTATCATATCAATTTACAGCTTTATTCATGCGTTCTAAATAGATTTAAGAATGATGATAATTGTTTTATAAAATTACTTTTTGAACAAATTGTTGATGCACTTTTTCCCGCAGGCCTCAACAGCCTCGAACCTTCCAACAAAGGTTCTCCAAACAACTCGAGCAGGATCTGTCTCGCCTTCCGTCATGGCTTTAAACAAGACTCGATCCTTCCGTCGCGATAAGCTCGAGCAGGATTAGCCTCCTTCATCCCTGCTCACTGCCTTCTCCGAAATGAGATCTCCTGACCGCACTCACGTAAAACCGGTCGTGGGTCGCCGGCGTTTCCTACGAAAACCCTCCGACGCCAAGTCAAGAATCGGTTTTCTTTGGTATCTCCTTAGCTGAGGGAGACCTGAAAGATGAAAGGGGTATTATATCGCCCTTTTCGGATAAGTACGGTGTTTTTGAGAGAATCGATGAGAGAGATTCAAAAGGAAGAACCCGTGGAATTGGAAAATCCAACCTCTCTTTTGTGAATTCAAATGCCAACCCTTTAGTGTATCAGTAAGTCCAACCCCCGCCGCTCTCCTTCGCTTCCTTTATACTGCTTTTCCTCTTTTCCCTTTCCAGTCAGTCCACTCCCACGCTAGTGGTGTCCGGGTCCCTCCGACAACTGATTTGGAGGAATATTCCCTGTGGATGAGCTACTGCTCCTTAATCCGACGCACGTGGCCGATCACTCATGTCTGCAAGCGCAGTGGAATGATGACACCTTGGTGGCACGTGCCGATCACCGACAATAAGGTCATCTCTCCACCATGCGGGACCCTTGTCGACACCAAAAGGTATGCCAAGATTCCGAGAAAACGGCCTGGGCCGCTCTGGCTCTGGTCTTGTCCACCGTGCTCGTGGATCTCTCGCGAGCAGTGAGCGATGTGCTCCTGGCCTCGACCTCGACCAGCCTTGACCGTAAGGATGACCTCGAGCAGTGTAAGGAGCTCTTGACCTCGACCAGCCTTCGACTGTAGTGATGACCTCGAGCAGTGCAAGGAGCTCTCGACCTGACCACCTTGACCGTAAGAATGACCTCGAGTAGCAAGTGAGCTCTCGACCTGACCAGCCTTGACCGAGGGGTCGCCTGCCAGGTTACCATCGTGAGTTTTGCTTGAGCCTGAAGGGCTTCGAGGGGTTTGTCCGACATTTACCCAAACACCAGCCCCCGCCTAGTCTTTGAGCGAAGCGAGATAAGACCGAAACTCAAGAATGATGGGTCGACTCATGCCTTTAAACTTCCCCATGCTTCCCAAACTGCCCCGCCACTCGAATCATTTCTCATTTAAGACGGACACGCTGGTCGATCCCACCACAGATTTGAATTTGAAGTGACGCGACCTAAAAGGTCGTGGTCCTCAAACGCACGCCGCCACCGAAAGCGACGCTGCCTTCCTCTTTAAAAATCCCCAACTTCTTCAATCGCTCCTTCTATTTGCTTACTTCTCATTCAAATTCAAAATTCATCCGCCTCCCTCGCTTATCTGGCCTTCTTCTTTCCGCAAGGCGGCTCCTGCCACCCACACTTCCTTCAGGCCTGTGTACCACTCAATTTTCCATTTCACCACTGCTTCTTCCTCTCGCGATCTTGTTATTCCATACCCTTAAAAATGTCGACCCCAACAACCCCTGTAGGATGTCACCGAGGACTCTTCCTTTTCTAGCCGAGGCACGCCTCCGAGTATAATCCCCGTGAGGGATTCTAGTCCCGAGAGGGACTACCCGCTACCGAGACCCACCAGCATCGTAGGGTAGGGCCACCGAGGTCCGAGCTGGGAATACCCCATGACCACTTGAATGTCAAACCTCTCAACCTGAGTCGAATGGACTTGTGGAGACTCTACCACATTCCCGATAAGTGTAATTACGAGGTTGCCAGCAGGGTGAAATCCTCACCACTTCCTACGGGTTTACAACCTTCTATTCGGAGTGCTTCAGACGGGGTTAGCCGCTCTCCAACCTTATTTTTGCCGGGTTTTGTCCTGGTTTCGCCTCGCCCTCGGGCAACCGAACCCGAATGGGTGGAGAGTCCTTTCCGGCTCTTCGCTTGCGGAAACGCCGCGATCCGGATCACCCTGGTAGGGAAATCGACACCTCTACCACCTTAAGCTGTAGCCCAAAGCGATGTCGGGTTGGTATTATCTTACCTCCAACTCAAGGGTGAAGCCCATCACCGATCTCCCTACCTCCTGTGGCAACCCGAAGAGCAAATTCTTCTTCGCCGGGAGAGCTGGGCACGCTGCACTTCAGAACGAGGGAGTTCCTCCAGCCCGCATGCATTTCGCGATTCCGTGTCATTTATCCGCTTCGTGGATTTCATTTTTAGTTCCTCTATTTGCGCTCTGCTTTCATTGTCTTGCTCTGTTGTTTTCTCGCAGCCTCCTGAGTGCTTCTTATTCAATTAATCAGCCTTCAAGCACGCAGTGCAGATCGCTTCAGCAAACGCAAGCTCGCGGTAGGGAGTTGCTGACACCCCTGAGCTTTTGGAGTCTAATTTAATAGCAGCGCAAGAGATGACCGGCAGGATGCGCGAGCCGCTGCACAGTGCGCAGGGCACAACCAAGCGTGCGAGCACCTCAAAAGACCGCGAGCAGTAATCGTGTGCTCCGCCTCCTCCACCGAGCTTCGCTTTCTTCTACTCGCAGATCGAGCGTGACAGAGCAGTGGTCCTCCTCAGAGACGGAGGATCACCGACACGCACTCGTCCTCAAACCAAGAGGTGTAAGAATGTAGTCACCCTACTGCTCGAGCCTTACCATAGTGGCTTACGACGTAAGAGTCGACCGGCTGTGTTCTCGAACGAGATCGAGACCAGACTCTCGAAGTGCCGCTCAAGATCTTCCAACTGGCCTCCTCCCGAGCTTTGCATCCGCAACTGTGCTCAACGAATAACTCCGAGTTCCTGTGAGGAACTCTGCCAAGCGTTCGTAGCTTGGAGCAGTGCTTTGAACGAAAGGTATGGAAGAGAATCGTAAACCACGGATCTAAAATATAAATTTTGCAGGCAGAAGATGCAGTGACTGACTCTAAGGTTTCCGGGCTCGAGAAGGAGTCGAGCGAGACCAAGAACGAACTCAAGCATGCTCGAAAGGACTCTGACACTCGAAGTCTTGCATGAAAGCAGCTTTGAGGGAGAAACCGCCTGCCTTCAAGAATGATTGACACTCAAGGTCCAACATTGCTACCGAGTACAACAACAAGGCGACTCCAACCATGAATGCCTCATGTATGCTTTTGGCAAGGCATACCCCGGCCGACATGACCTGTGGTCAAGGGTATGTAGCCGAGTACATGAGCAATCCCTGAGCCGCCTGATCAGAGCCCCAAGGTGTCGAAAGAGAGCTCACTCCTTCTCCTTCCAATGCTCCTCCCGCCAAGCTCCTCGCCGGTGTCCTTCATCCCGCCTCCCCGCCGATGATCCCGCCAGCCGATGATGTTCCCGACGCCGACGCCGCTTCTTCCCCGCCGCCCTCAAGACGCCGACGAGTGACTTAGACTTTATTTATTTATTCTTTTTTTTTTATTACATATGTAATATTTTCAAGAGAAATAAAAGATACATGCTCGAACAATTCGCTGATCGCCTCCCGTGCATACATTCTCATGCCTTATATAATCGACTGAATGTGCTTGCTAAGTAAAAAATTTTCTAAGTGTCAGTACATCCTTTATTTATGAATGCATGGTAGATTTTGCTCCGACTTAGGCTAAGTAAGTCTTAAGTCTATATTACTGAACTCATCTCGACTTGCTCGAGCCTCGCATTTGGCTCTTATAGACAACGTCCCGCCTCGAACTTAGCCTAGTGGATCTTTGGACAAGGGGTTCCTTCGAACCCTGGCCGGCCTCAGAATTGACCCGAGGTCTTCCGATAATACTCGCCTCGGTTTTCAACAACCCGAGCTTGGCACCGTCCCCGCCCGACGAACTAGGCTTTGGGACTCTACGCGCAGGAGCTCTTCTTCCTCGAGCCTTCAATCGACCCGAGCTTCGATTCACTCCGCCTCGGTTTTCACATAACCCGAAGCTGGCACCGTCCCCGCCTAATG
Organism: Murraya koenigii; assembly: GCA_025617385.1. Classification (NCBI taxonomy): domain Eukaryota; kingdom Viridiplantae; phylum Streptophyta; class Magnoliopsida; order Sapindales; family Rutaceae; genus Murraya; species Murraya koenigii. The sequence goes on from CM046813.1 coordinate 25,569,334, forward strand.
AGTTAGGCTCCGGACTTCTCGCCAAGGAGTTCTTCTTCTCCCGAGCCTTCAATCTACCCGAAGCCTCGAAACACTCCCGCCTCGGTTTTCAACAACCCGAAGCCTGCAGACCGTCCCCGCCTAACGAAGTTAGGCTTCGGACTTCCGCCAAGGAGTTCTTCTTCTCGCCGAGCATTTTAATCGACTCGAGGTCTTCCGATGATACTCCCGCCTCGTTTTCAACAACCCGAAGCTAGCACCGTCCCGCCTAATGAAGTTAGGCTCGGGACTTCCGCCGAGGAGCTCTTCTTCTTCCATTCTTTATTTTGAACTTGCATTGTAAATGCCGTTTTATTTTTACATACATTTGTACTTTTACATATCCCATCTCTGGATGAAATATTTACATTAGCCTTGCAATACAAGAAAACCTATCGAAAATACTTCCTCGTGAGTTGCGCTGCTCCATGGCCTCTGACCTCTCGTCCATCCTGACGAGCCACCTCAGATACTCCTCGGTCCCGCTAGTTGAGTGACTCGACACTGACCTTCCCAGCCTGGCCCTAATACACCTTGCCTCGGGTCCTTCGTGGTTCGCTGACTTTCCTTAACACCCAATCACCCAACCGAAACCGACGAACGTGTACCTTTTGTTGTAATAACGAGCCACCTCCGCTGATATTCTCAAATCTCGCAGCCTACTCCTTTCTTTTTTCTTCCAAAGCAGTCCAGCCTCGCACACATCTCGCTCGCTGTTTTGCTCCTCGTCAAGTGCTCCGTCCGGCAAGGCCCCTATTCCTATTTCAGCTGGAACCACCGCTTCATGACCAAATGCCAAGGAGAATGGGGTCCTCCAACGGGCTGCTTGTGCGTGGTTCTCAGACGCCTACAAGACACCAGTGCAGCTCGTCCACCTGTGCCCTTTCGCTCGCCCAGCCTTGTCTTCAAGAGGCGCTTTATTGTTTTATTCATGCCTCTACTTGCCCATTGGCCTCGTGGATGTGAGGGAGAGCGTAACTTGAGCTCTATCCCCTGATTCTCGCGTAAATCTCGAACTTGCCATTATCAAACCGCCTCCCATTATCTGAGTGACTAATGCATGAGGTATCCCATACCGCAAATGACATTCTTCCAAATGAAGTCGCGGGTTTTACCTTCATGATGCCGCTCAAGGCTCCCACTTCAACCCATTTGGTGAAATAGTCAATCGCGACTACGGTACTGGTGGCGATGCTTTCCCTTCGGCGCTGGTCCGATCAAATCAATTCCCATCGAGCAAACGGCCACGTGCGAATTCATCACCGCCAGCTTTCCCGAGGTCGAAGTTGCTGATTGGCAAAGCTCCGCAACTCTTGCAGCCTTCTCGCCTTCTCCGGCATCTTGTGCATGCGAGGCCAAAATACCCTTGCCTCAAGGCCTCGAAAGCCAAGGACCTCGCACTGTAATCGATTTCCACAAACTCCCCACGTATCTCTCCCGAGGACGAATCACCTCTTCTGGTCTAAGCACCGCAGCAGCGGAGTGGTGTACCCCGTCTCAGATAAGACTCCATCGACGAGAGTATACCTGGCCGCTTTGCACCTCAATTTCCTTGCTCGCTTTTATCACCCCAGACCGCCCCTTCCTCGAGGTAAGACGTGATCGGCTCCATCCGTGTATTGCTCACCGATAAGCTCATCACCTGTCCTTCCGCTCGATACTCGAGCACGCTTTCATTTCCGTAGGGATAGATTTTGGAAACTCGGGATCCGA